>VZSE01010018.1:1821422-1873796 GCA_013398275.1 Promerops cafer | reverse complement strand
CCAGCTCTGGGTAAAAAAAAAAAAAAGGGACAAATGCAAAAGGAAAAAGAGAAATCACGTGAACTTGCCATTTCCCCAGACCATAAAGCAATCTCATTGTGGTTAAAATTAAACAAATAAATAACCAACCAACCAACAAAAAAAAATCAATAAACAAATAAATAAATATATAAAAAATATATAAAGATTTGCCCAGTAAGACTTCCCCAGTTTAACTGCTTGGGAACTTTAGAGAATTTGGTACAGACATGGACTAAAGTTTGGTTCTCTATACTATTATTATGAGCTGGGACTGAGGCAAATAAAAAGCCTATGGTGGGTACACACTGGCTGAAAACATAAATTAGTTTGTTAGGGCATAAATCACACAGCAAAGTCCAGGAACTAGAAGGCAAAGCACAAGTGTCTAATGTTTTACAGTCCATGAGGATTGCATCTGGGATCCGAAATGGTCACCTTAGGAGTGACCTGCATGATGAGGAACATGACCAAGACACAGTGGGTGTGATGGGGAGCATGGCTCTTGGGAGACTTCCAGCCTCATGACAGCACCCTTGTCTCTTTTCCTTTGGCCAACTGCTTTCTCTCAGGCAGCATTTGCCCTCCAAACACATCAAAACAGAGCACGTTCACCTGGACTACTCTTAATAGTCTAACACATTCCAACCATGCCTGGATTAAGAAAAAAGGTAGCATATTTTGACAGGTATGACAGCAATATGGTCAAGTGCAGCCAGTATATTTATAAAAGTGACTATGTTCAACTCCCGGGCAAAACTTAAAATTAGTCATGTCCTGATGGGTAATATTTTGAAATAAAATTTTCTAATTTACCATGGATTTCTACAGAGGATAATTTTAGGGAATCTTTGCCATGATTTAAAGCAAACTGTATTTGCCTGTCTTCTCATGAAAGGAAAGTGTGATTCAGTTTTCTCCCATTTCTGCCTGGATGCAGTCAGAGACGGGAGAGCACCGTGCCAGCAGCAGTGACTAAGGCACCACGTGCCTGTGGATTAGCCATGACCTGGCCACCATGAGTGGCACTCCAGCAATCTCAGACTCTGCTGCCCGAGGGTGCTGGCCCTGATGTACCCATCACCAAAGAGAAGTAGATAGAGAAATTTAAGTATTCCTGATGTCCATTAGACCTGCAAGACACACACCAAGTGCAGTGTGTTGAGAGCAGTTGTCTGCCACATTGCTCTAGATGGAGAAAACAAAAAATTCACAGGAAAACAAAAAAAATTACTTCTACAGTGACAACTATCATTCAAGAACTTAACCTACACTCCTGTCAAGGAACCCTGAAGCCTAATTTTTAAACACATGGCACAGATCACATGCACTGCTGACATAATGTTACAAACCTTTTATATTTCAGCGCAATGGAAATCTAGAGACATTTCTGGTAAAGACACAACGTGGCAGGAGAGCAAACATTTACTCTCCAATTTCAATCAGACTTCAAATCAGGTCATGACATAGCACATGTACATTGTTATGCATATATATATGTATATAAAAGTGTGTACATACCTTCTGTACCTAATTAAATACACACACACAAAATGATGTAATCTTAATTGGCTATTACAACTTAAGACATTGTCTACATACCTATAAAAATCCAAACAGATGCTCAGGGGGAAGCAAAAAAGAATATTAGAAACTTAAAAGAAAAAGAATAAGGAAGAAAAGACATGATAAAGTCCAGGCACAATTCTGGTGAGTTTGCCAATAAAAGATGTACCAGAAGGCAACAAGAGAAAAGAAAAGAGGATGACCTATGGCATAAGAACATAAAATAAATGAGAAAGCTACAAAATTACTAGCAGGATAGAGAATGTGGTAATGATTATTCCCTCTTTCCCATTAGGGAGCCTCAAATACAATTATCAGGCAGCAGCTCTTCCATACAGCTCGTATCTAGATTCTGGAACTCACTGCCACAGAACACTTTATTGAGAGTAAATGTTACCAAGAAAAACGTTGCAAATATATGCAAGAAGGTAAATCACAGCTTATTAGCACAAAGATACAGATATGACCTCTGGCTTAGGACAGTCAACTGCCTGATCCATAAAAAATGAGTAAGTACAGAAAGGATGAAGAAACATCACAATTTATCTGACCAATTCTTCATGTTTTCCATTCTTTACCTCTGTAAGATTTTATTTTACTTGTCTTCTCCATTTAAGCTTATGTCTGTAGCCTACAAATTACTTTACCCATCACAAATGTTTCATACTTTGTTGCTACTGCTGTAATCACCAAACATTCCCAGCATCCTTCCAAACCTGCCTATTCCTATATAATTCAGCAATGCTCTTTCAGCATCCCAGAGTAATCCAAGAAAAGTGTTTGTATTTATTCCTTTCTAAATTACTCGGTAATTTTCGCCTGGTAGATTTAACATTTTTTTACCTTTATATTTCACCTTACAATACTGAACTTCTAGGATTTTTAGAAATGAAGAAGTGAAAAAAGCACAACTTATAAATAGTACTATGATAATCCTATACACCTAACAATGAAATGAAGAACTGAACAGCTCTTTATAACCACTGCTTTATCTTACTGATACTGATTGGCTGAAAAATGCATTTACAGATTGATTCTTAATGAACTATTAAAGCTTTATTAATGCTACAGGTAGCATAAGCTGTTATTCCTCCAGTAGAAATACCTCCATGGAAAGTTCACAGGTGGCCATAGATGGGTTGGATTCCCTTTCAAACAGCTAAAAC
Source organism: Promerops cafer (assembly GCA_013398275.1). NCBI lineage: Eukaryota > Metazoa > Chordata > Aves > Passeriformes > Nectariniidae > Promerops > Promerops cafer. The sequence continues at coordinate 1,871,046 of VZSE01010018.1, read as the reverse complement.
TGCTCCATATTTGAGTCCACATTGCTGCAACTTTGCCAGCTAACCAGAGCAGAGCTAAGCAACATTCATTAGAGTTCTTGCAAGCTCCACAGAGATTAGGGAATCATGTAAACTTAAAAAGGGCTTCTAGCAGAAATTTTTACAGCCTTTACAACAGTGGAGTTTAAACCTCCATGGCTGAGGTTTGTAACTGCTACCAGAATGTTCCAGAACAGCAGAAAGATCAGTACCAAAACCAGCAGCTGAAGAAAAAAATGCACCAAAACCATAAAGCAATAACTCATGCCTGCCCACAGAAAGACTATCTCATCGTTCCATTACATACAAAGGAATCTTAGCCATGACTGCAACCCAGTATTAAGCCAAACACACTGAAATAATCCAATAATCACTGAAATATTGTTATTATTGTTTTTTGTTCACATAAGTATGTTGTGAATATAATAGTCTGTTGAAAGCAAACTGATACCTTTTCACAGGCAGGGAGCCAGTACCTTCAAAATGTTATCATCCAAGTGTAAAAATACAGATAATTTAAACTATCTTCTGGATTGGGTTTTTCTTTAGTGTCTTTTCTTCCTTTTTTTTCCCTCATCAGTAAAGATACAATTCTACTTTCTCAAAGTTGACAAAGACTGGACAAACTCATCCTTTTAATAAAGGAATTTTCTTTTAACCTGTCTGTTACAAAACAGACTTTATTTGATGCTGGTGTGGTGAAGTTGGGAAAACTTGAAATACAAATTTTACAGTATAAAATGGAAGGTTCATGGTGGGGAAAAGGCACTTGAGCTCCTACTGACTCTGTAGGGCAGATAGGCTGGCACATTTTATTGCTGTCTAGCAAATACTAGACATATTCTATCTGCCTTAACAAAGGAAATTTTACCATTTTACCCCATATTCTGCAACAACAAAATAATATCTGTATACTAAATCACTCAGAAAACAGTCAGTCCCATGAATACTAAAAGCAAATTAATTCAGTCTCCCTGTGAAAAGACATTATACTGAAGTTTATATGGTTGCCATCTCATGTCCCATCTGCTTCTGTTCTTCACACCAGAGAAAACCTTCCCGAATGTGTGAGTATTCCATTGACTTAGTAAAGAGGTTTACAAATTTTTCAGCTCTGTAGGGGTGTGCCACGGTCCCAGTGCTGGGATAGGGAAGTTTGTTAAACAGAAAAAAAGTTTTCTGTATCTTCACTGAATGTAATGAAAGCTGTACAGGTTGGCCTTTATTGATGATCACCTCCCCATCCCCAAATTACCTCAGCTTTAGTCGATATTCCATGACCCTGCCTTCACAAGGCTAATATTACCATAAATCATCCATTTAGAGGAACTACATTTATAGGTTCTCCTGTCTTCACAAAAGAGGGATGTTCAATCACAAGCCTTTCACACTAGAATATGTTACATACTACTTTTTGTATATTTACCCAGATCAGAAATAGGTCAGGACTTACAGGCCTTTGGTTTGGTTTTTTTAGTCTGGGCTCTTTTCTTACATACAACATACCAAATTCAACTTAGACCCAAACAAAAAATGTGATCAAATTATTCTTTTCAAAAAAAGAAAAAAAGGTAGTAAAATACTTTTTTAAAATATATGCTAAAATATTTGGGAATTTAAAACATTCTTCAAAAACTACAAAAAATGTATTTTCAGAATATAATGTGTTAAAATATCCATACTTTTCACAATGGAATTTTGCTACTTTGGGAAATCTGCACAATCTTGCTACCATTTCATTTTCTATTCAGAAGAATAATCTTACTAATTGGCTAGCTATTGTCCTGCATATATCTAATATGTTTAAGTAGGTGTAACAAAATACACATCAAGAGTACACCTGAAGGAAGTTTGAGCAGGGAGAAGTTCAAGCTCTAGAGTTGTTCAGGCTGAGGTATGCAAATAATATCTGGGAAATCTCACATCTATTATGACAGGAGAGCCATATGCCTCTAAAACTGCTTAAAATAAACCCAGATACTCTAAGGTTTTATAAGTATTGCAAGAGAATAGAAAGTGAAGCTAGAATAACTTTTTCAAGAAACTGCTGACAAAAAGGGGAACTGCATTATGTCATTGGGAAACACATTTTTGTCATAAAAGTGGAAGGAATACAAACTGTAATAAATTAAAAATATAAAATTAATATTAAAAAGCCCTTTATGCAATTGTTTCATCTCAGAGCAAGTGTCAAACCTGCTGCTTTTAATATTAATATTACAAATCTGCTGCATTTCATGATGTTAATTTAAAGTTATGCACTGTAAAGCATTGGGCAAAGACATTACCTCTATCTGGACTAATTTAGTTCTATTTTTAAGGTATACTGAGGTCTGACAAAGGCAGCCAGACAGGAGAATCTATTGCATTTCTCATATGTAGTAAAATGATCTAGGCATGGACATCTGTGGCTGCAGTGTATGTCTGTATTTCACTTATATAAAAGATATGAAATGTAATTCATAAGATGCAGAGGTGCCAGAAGAAGCATATTTAAGGCTGAAAAAAGCATATTTATGAGTTTGAAAGTTATGTGTTTAAAGGACCTTCTGAAGCACCGATAACACCCTCTCAAATTCAGGTTCTACACTTTTCCACTGAAAGTCACTGGGACCACCTCTCCAAAATTATTTTTCATTATGAGTTTTAACATCACTAGGTGCTTTTTTAGTGCTTCACTTCAGTCTATCAGATCTTTTGGAAGCTACTTATCAGTTATGAGTTATTAGAAACAAATTGATGCTCTTGATCAGACTTTCAAAACTGGTTCACCCACTCAACAGATTTTGGATTTTGAGATGCACAGCAGACAAAGAAAAGTACTATCTACTCCAGTTCCAGGTTTGCCTGTACTATTCATGAGAACAGATAGTACAGTCCTAAGACAACATGCACCTTACAGTTTCAGGCATCTGGGTTTCATTCATGGCTAGACTCGGCTCCCAGCTGAAAAGGATTCTGTTAGGAAAGAATTCTGAGCTGCAGATTTTCTCCTCAGCCAAGTTCCGAGGCCTGATGGCTGCCCTTGTGTACAGCTGCTCTGTGACTGCACTGCAGAAAGCCATTAGCGAGCTTCTGCCCACTCTCAGCATCAACACCTGGGTTCAACTATTGCTCATTTAGGTGATGCAAATTCTCGGTTGATCTAACTGGCAATCAATATGAATTCTTAGGACATGCACCCCTTACCTTGTCAAAAGCAAATTTCATTAACTGGCAACTTGTTTCTGCTGACCACTCATCATTCAATAAAGGAATAAAAACCGCCTTCGATACAGCGAGGAAAGATGCACTTAGCAAGTGCATTAACTTATCAAGTTCTGCTCAGGTTGTCTCCTCTCCTATCATTTGGATTACTTCATAGAGCTTAATAGGAGGACCCAGCTGGATTCACTGCTCCACAGACTGGAGAAGAATCAGTTTATAAATGATTGCTTATGACAACTGAATTATCCAGAAGTTTAGAGTTAAGTATTTGCTGTGCTGATCATTTAAAAGATAAGATGGGGATCATTTAATGGAATCTGAAGCATGACGTGGCTGGGAATTTTATAGTTTACAATCTACACTTTCATTACCAGAATAGCATTTAACATAGTATTCCACAGAAGGAATGGCATAGAAAATACTGTAAAATGAGGTAGGTGCATTTGCACAAGATCACCTGCTTTTATGCAGTACTGGTGTTATGTAATGTAAAACAAGTGTATGTTAATGCCTTCCAAAATGAGCCAGGAATTAAAACCTGTGAAGCAATATACATATTGAGACATTCAATAACTAAAATAGGACAGTTCACATTAACCCAAGTTTTACAAAAAACAGTCAAAAATTATTATTAAAAGGCAAGGGCAATGGTAACAGACAGTGTCTGTTTTCAGGCACATGCCATGCAAAATATTTTCCTTGCAAGAGAAAAGTTAACCTAATTGTGAAACTCTCTCAGTAGCATTTCCATCCTCAGGCAACATTTGACAGCTATTGCTCATGCTGTGCTTCTGGCAGGCAAATGTCATTTTTAAATAACATGGGAGGAATGCAGAGCTGGAGTCAGAGTTCACCAGGAAGATAGCACAGGGCCCAGGGTTTAGTATACAGGTCACTTGGAACCAGCAGCCATACATTTTCTCAGTAATCTCTGTTGCTTAGAGATCATTGTGGTTCACAACAAAGACAGAATGTCTGTCTGTCTGTCTGACTGGTATGACAGGTATATAACAGCTCTCAAAACCAGACACTCTCAAAAAAGACACTGATTTAGTCTCAAGCAGCATACTTGAAAGTCAGACAGAAGAACTCTGTTTTAAAACGTGATCTTTCTGCTGACAATTCCCATCTTGCAGAAAATGTAGCTCCAGGTCGTCCTCTGCCTTTAAGCTGTAGGCAAAAAAGTGAATGACAGAATAATGGTTTATCCTTGGCAAAAACCAATAATGAGAGAACCCAATTCTCTAGGTTAAAGTCCAGTTACTACCTAGTTATGAAATATTTTGAAAAGCAGAAGACATCTATTAAGCTTGGTCTTTAAAACTAGTATGCAAAGCTTTTCCTGGAGGAAAATTACTGTTGAACAGGGATCTTTGAATACTTTCTTCCAAAGCTTCAGCATTTAACTAATTGCAAAGCAGTTTTGTTTTGTTTAGTCAATTATTCTAGGTCTATTCCTGAAGCAGCAATAATGAATGAAAATATAAGAAGCACCCTAATAGTGTTGCAGCTTATCAGGAGAAATCTTCACCAGCTTATTCAGATGAACAAAGTCACTAGAACAGGAACGTGTTTTCCTTTTTTCATTTTCTTCTTCACTTAGATAAAGCAAGAGGATTGAATCACTTCAGAGACTGTAAGACAAGCTCCTTATTACCTGTGAAGAAATATGGCCCCTGAAGTCTGAAAAGCAGAACACATCTACCTCTTTATTAATACTAAAAATCAGATATTTTATCAGATAAATCAGACAATATCTTAAAAATCAGATATGAATAGAACTTAACAGACTTTTTTTCTTTTCTTTCTTTCCTATGTTACACTAAACATGATGCATTTACACCGAGAGTCTCCAAGGCAGAATTTACTCCATTTTGAAGTAAAATTTTTTTTTATGCTTTTTGTTGATCAGATCTGCTCCAGTAGCCCAAAAATAAAAGCTTCCAGATTTGCTAGTTGTTTCTCAGAAGTGATGCTTGAAGTGACTGGGGCAGTTGCCATGGGTAAACTCCTGGCCTCATTAAAGTTTTCACAAAGCTTTCAACAACAGTTTGCTGGTCTAAATGCATTCTATCAGTACTGCTGAAATGAAATGCTCCAAGTACAAACTCATGGCATTTTTCCACAATTGCCATTGAATGTTAATAGTACGCTCTCTTCCTTCATACCCCACACTTAAAATTAAAATACATTTTCAAATGCAACCATGTTTTAAAAAAAAAAGAACAGCTCATGTGCCATAAGAAATATTCAACTGGAAACATTTTGTGACAATTTTTGTTTATTATATATTTCTTTATCTCAGCCTGACCATTCCTGCTTCAGTGTCACTAAGTGTGTATTAAAATGAGTGACACTAGCCATGACCCAAACCATTGAAAGTGAGTAATGATGGGCAGCTGAACCCCACGTTGAAAAGCTGTTGCCAACCCCCACCCTGCTCCTCCTCCCTCACTTTTTCCCAACCTTTTGGCCAGATCTAATTTAAATGTGAATACCTTAAGTAATTGCCAATATTTGCAAAGTCACTATATGCAACTGCATTAAACAACAGATTTCTGTGTACTGTTATGCAAGGATTTTTGGTTTTGTTTTTTGTGGTTTTTGGGGTTTTTTTGTTTTAATGCCCTATAGTTGCTGGGAAGGTGCTGGGTAAAACTTGCCTCGGTGCACAATTGTTTTATACACTTTCCCCTTACTTCATTCTTTAGTGAACATCTCTGGAATAAGTAATTACTGTGGGAACACTTCTTTACAGCAATTCTCAAACAGCAAAATTGGCAGAGGTTGGTTTTATAAAGTTCACAAACTGAATGGTGCCTTATTGCCATAAACAAAGGGATTTTAACTACTAGCATTAAAATACTCTAAGAATAACAGATAAGTGAATCTGTGAATAAAGATAAGTCCTTAATTGACAAGAAAATGAAGGATTAAGCTAATGCAGCATTATAGCAATATGCCAGGGATTCAAACTTCGGCCTACATCACCATTTTGGACTAAATGATTATAAAAGCTTTTTGAATGACAGAAAGCAGGACTCCCCTGAGAAATTTTCTGCCTAAAATTTGTCAAAATAAGTGCAACTCGCACTAAGACTCGATATAGGGTCTCTAAACGAATACATAATGTATTTAGTTACTTAAGATAATTGAAGACTTGCCAATTTAATTAAAAATAAGCCATGTACTGAAAGGAAAGATATTTCAGAATCTCACAACTACTGGTACCACTGGATGAATTTGATGAATGTGGGCTTTTTTTTAATCTTCTGCCTACTGGCTTTACCTGACAAATCAAAGATCTTTTGCTTGAAAAGACAGTTCAGGCAAAAGTTCAGGAATCAAATCCAGAAGTCATAATGGGCTTAACTGAATAAGAACTGCTAGCCTTGAACTGCACTGGGTGTACCTAAGTATGTTGCTCTAGATTCCATCTAGACAATATCTTAAAAATCTCATTGCTTTTCCATTTGTCCTTGACACCGTGCACAACCTTTGTAAAATAAATAAATAACCAAATAAAATTAAAAACTAAACGTAAAAAGAACTAAGTGAAACCTGAAGAGTTAAAGCTTCAAGAGGTATTTCAAGCTGATCTTCCTTTTGAACTGAACTAGTGAGTGAATTCACAAAGTAAGATAAATAAACTTTTTGTTGATTACACTGAAATCAAGGATGTGAGAGAACAAGTTCAGGTTATTACCAGTGGAAAAGGATTTATTCAGACACACTTGTACATATTTGATAACTATAGCAAAGGAAGAGATGAGACACCCTATACCTATTATAAGTGCATAATGGCTTAAGTTACTCCATGTACTGTCAGAAATAGGACAATCATTTTTTATTAGGACTGCTGAGTACAGATTTGATTCTCCTTTTCCAGGTCTCATGAAAACAGCTCTAAACCCTAAAAGTATGTCACATGGGGGAGTGGTTCTGAGACCTAATTTGTCCTAAGCAGTTAGAAACTGTATTTTCTCCTGGGACAACTGGAGCACTTAAGAACAAGACAACCAAAGTTCTATGCTGGATTGAAATCAAACCAAAGAATTCTAGAGTGGCTTGGTTGGAAGGGAACTTTAAAGGTCATTTAGTCCAACCTGCAGTGAGCAGGGGCATCTTAAATTAAACCAGGTTGCTCAGTGCCTCACCCAACCTGACCTTGAATTCTTCCTGGGATGGGACATTGATGACCTCTCTGAGCAAGCTGTTCCAGGGGTTCTTCAAATGCTTTTATCCTTAATGTTTGAAGCAATCTGTAAAGATATGTCACTACAAAGGCATGCCCAGATATCTGTGTAAAAGCCTTGCCTTAGCCATAATTCTTCTTGAGTCAGTCTGAGTTTAGAGAAGAGAAAGGCATTACTCAGTGTAGATAAAGACAGTACTCAACTCCAACACTGGTTGTTCCACCTGTCCTATTTCTACAATATCCTTCCCTCCTTGACAGCATATAAAGCATATAAAAATAAAACTACATCTGAAAAGGTGTACCTTATTTAGTGGCACCCATTACCAGGAGATGAATGGCAGCTTCCACTCTGATAATAGATTGTATTCAGAAGCCCTACAAACCTACGAAATTGTTTTGAATCCCATCACTACAAAAGAGATTAGTCATATTTGAAACTTTTCATTCTACCCTTGAACTGTGACAGAACATTGTCAGCTATCTTTTGGAATCTGTTAGAAATTATTTTCATAGAAAGATTCTGTTTTTGTCTAGAACTTTTGTTGAAATTTAAGGAAAAATAGGATTTAACCCTGCTTTGAGCAGACAGTTGGACTAACTGACCTCAGGAGGTCCCTTTCAAGCCATACTATATCATACATCTATGATAACATTATCATCAACTGCAATGATCTTGTGGACAGTCCCTTTTATATTCTTCTCTAAGTTTACAGAACAGGTTTTTTCATTTTTTGGGTTTGATTAATTTTCAGACTTATTGGATGAAACAACTACCAACCTGCAACTTGAGCAAATAAATGTCCTTTTACAATCCTATGAGTTCAATTCATGCATTTGTACCATAATAGAGTTTAAGGTTTTTAGCAATACATTAATTCAAATGAAGTAAACAGGTATGTATATTTTTATTTATTTGCAATAAAAAATAATCTAATAAAGTTTTAGGTAATGTAACTGTTACTCCCACTCCTTCCAAAGTGGGATGAATTCTATGCAACTATCCATGGACCTAAAGATGTACAGACAAGTTCTTAAGAGTCAGAGAAACTTTTAAGAGTGAAATAGCAAAGGCAAAGTCTTCTGCGGCACATTAGCTATTCTATGGCCCCTAAAAGAGAAGAGGAAAGAAAATAAAAAAAAAAAAAAAAAGGAGGGGGATAAACTAGACATCCAGTTGCTAAATCTGAAATGCAAGTCCCACAGTCTGGAAAAGACTCTGAGGAAGTGTTACCCACACAAAATACTTAAAATGCAACCAGAGAAAGACGAGCCAAAAGAAGACTACTAAAGAAATTGCATTGACAAGGAGAGCAAGTCTACATTCAATAAAGTGAGCAAGTTTAAGTAGAAACAGATCTGGAAAAGCAAATCACAGTAATTTGTGGGATCTATTTCTTTCTCTGGAGATTGACAAGCTCCAAAAGTGCACAAGGTTGCTGTGAATGGAAGTCAGTGTTTAAGAGAACTCAGAGCCATCTCTGATTGGTTATATAGTTTACCTTTAAAATTGTCTCAGAGCCAGTGTTGGTATGTCATATCGCATATAAACAGAGCTAAAAATATTGGTTTTACTCTGAATTTCAAAGTCAAGGGCAGAAAGTGGACGACTTTAAAGTTATAGTAGATCTAATTTGTTTTAGAAAAAAACTTGTATATAACTTCAAAATAACAAAGGAAAACATTCTTTGAAAATAAAAAGAATCACTCAGTTAAAATGAAGAGTAGAATGCTCCCTTGCTAGTAAAAAAGTGAAGTGATGGGGTTATGGAGAAACAGTTCTATACATCAAGAGATTGTCTCTGATTTTAAAAATGGCTTATACAAAGGTATGTGGAGCGCAACTGCAGCAGGAAAGAAAACATGGCAGAAATCATGTTTCAACCTTAAAAACCTGTGAGTGTTTTGATTGTTTTCTTCCATTGGATTTTTGAGAATCTAATTTAAATAGCTCCCCTTCCCAACATGGTCATTAGTTGTTCACTGAGACATTTCTCCTAGAAAACACTGTAGAAATACATCCCAAGACAGCATCTGTAGATACTCTTTATGTTAATTGTAAGGAGTTATGGAGAATACAACAGAACAATGTCAAAAAATTGTAATTGAAAGCTGTCCAAATCAGAGGCAATTAACTGCTGATAAAAAAATACTTCAGAAGAAAATAGAGTTATAATGAAAGCTTAGAGGTAAACCTAATATGGACATATCAGTTGAACTTAGAGACCCTGCTGCCATGCACAAGTCATCACAGTTTGTGCTTGGACTGTGCATCCAGGACAAACTAATCAATGCTGCAAGAACATAGGTGCAATATGGAGACAAAGTTCCAAGCTCATCTGCTGAGCATGTCCTTTCAAGAGGGGAACCTGTCTTTGAGCACTTACTGTCTGTTTCAGTGCAAAGTTCTAATCAAAAGTTTGCTAAAAGCATTGTCAATACAGTCACATGAGTTGGAAGACAATTTCTGTAATGAGAAGCAAGCAAAGAATGCAATGGGTCCCATTCTAACATAATTAAAGTCAATGCAGATCCATTTATAATAAATTTGCCATCTTATTTCCTGTGACAGCTTGGTTTGGACACCAAAAACCCCAAATTCCTTTCAATTCTGTTACCTAACATAAACATGAGGTTTCCTGGGCTTAGTTCTGCTCTTAGTACACAAGTTTAAATGGTGCATAAGAGGTCCTAATTTTATATATTTTATAATGTATAAAATTATATATTATATATAATTTATAATTTTCTTCCATAGGCAGCTGTGAGAATAAAATTCTCCATGGTTAAACCTTGGCAGGTTGGCATCTATACTGAGAAAAAGAGAAGAACATTTTCTTTACACGTTAAGCTTAGCATTACTTACATATCTATGGTATAGTTCCAAAGTAAAGGACTTTGTTTAGTGCTGGCAAAGTCATGCATGTTCACAATGTTCAGCCTTTATTCATGAAGTTTCTGGATCTTAAAACATTAATGGTATAACATTCTTGTGTAAGCTATTTTACGGGTGACTTTTTAACAGGTTACTACCTATAATCAACATCTAGGTATAAATTCTCATCATGTTATGGAAACATAAAAATTTGGGAACTTGATTAAAGTTTCTCATACCACATTTGAAACAGTACTGCTTAAACTTTAAAATCAAGTGGAAACTACTTCATTGCTGAGTCAAACTGCTGATTAAAATCTTTTAGGAGCTGTGGGTGGTTAGCATCTCTGAGAGTCATATTTACTTAAGCTGATGTTTGAAATGCCTTGTGGATTTCAGGGGTTTGTTTGCTCTTCTTTTTTAAAATTATTTTTAGTATATGCTGATATTTCTTATCATTTCCTCTTGGGGAGCTGATCATAGAAGAGGGGTGGATGTTTTTCTTTTTGCCCACTGTTTTGCTGAGAAACTTGGCTGTAATATTCATATACATTTCTAGAAAACAGACTGACTCAGGTCTTCTGTCCTTTCAGAAAAAGAAATTCAGTTCAGTTACAATACCAAATAGAGTGCTATGGCATTGCTATTGGGTGAGCCTAAATAAACTGGGATTCAGTGCTGGAGATGGGTTTATCTCCATAATGTAGAGCAAGGCCTAATTTGTTCTACCACCTTTTCTCACTCATTTGATGTTGTCTAGAAAATGGCAGAAATTATTTTCTAGCAGCAAATAGACTTTCTCATGTCTAGGTAGGATAGCTGGTGGTCTCAGATCTACAACATGAAAATTCTATTTCTGTGAAGTTGCTTTGCTTGCTGGCACTCTCTATTCAAAAATCAATAACCTGAAGAGAATACTTCACTCTCAGCAGGACTCTCATGAGATGAGTAATGTTACTGTTTGGAATTGCAAAAGGAAACAGAAATCCCTTAAAAAAAACCATGAAAGCAAAGTAGCTTAAATGAAAACAAGCAAACAAATCAAAAATCCCACTAAAACACCATGAATTTTAGCAGACTTCTGAGGAAGAGCAAGGTGATTAACAATTCCCTGGAAGGCTCCTATGCAAACCAGCTCCTTGGGTTTGAGGCTCTGTGCTGTGGATCAAGAAGCCTGGAAGACAGCTCAAGTCCAGCCTTTACCCTGACAGCCCAGCCTGTTAGCTCCGTGAGAGGGGTACTGAAAGACCAAAAGAAGCATTGCATTGTCTTAATGAGAAAGCCTGAGCTCCAGAGGACAGAATGGCAAGACTCACAACTGTACTGTTAATTCTGGTCACTAAAAATAGGATGCATATCCATACTGCTGTATCATATTACTTGGCTTGTGCTATTGCTTAGGACAGATTGAGCCACAGGCCAAAACTGTGTCAGGGAGCACACAAACAATTAAACAGCACAGACAATTGCATGCCTGAACTAAAAATAACAACCCAATCCTATTTATTTTATTTATGTGGATATAAAGTAGAAAAGTTGAAAATCACCTCCCTGCCAGCAGATAGCAGAAATTTGTTGTGTACTTTCAGGAGTTTAAACACAACAGTAGTAGAGTGCCAAAGCTGTTCAGTTTAGCTGTGGTTCACAGATATCTGAAACCAGGACCCAGCCAGTCCAGCAGGACTGAGGGGCACCAGAAGTCCTGAGTAAGCTGATACCCTCTATCGTACACTTGCAGGATCATTTCTGTTTGGAAATATCTGAAAGGAAATATTCTGTTTATTTAGAAGTGATCTTGCTTTCTTTGCACATAAACACAATTTGACTTTTTATTCTAAAACCAAACAGAATGACTTGCTTTAATTTCCTGCTTCTGACTACCTTAGCATGAAGCAAATTTTCTGACACACTGCAAGTTCACTTGTGGGCACAGAAACAAGAAATAAAATGCTGGCTTTCATCAACTTTGTGGGGAATACTAAATAGATGATATATATGAAGGGAAACTAAAAGAAAGACACATGCATTAGCAATGACACAACGGGTAGCTGTTGCTATTTTTACTGAATGTTAAAGTATTGGTATTCAAACATGGATTCTTTAGATGAGGTAAAAATTTTACCTGTGAAGTTAAGAATACAAATAACTTGTTACTCACAGCATCATGTGTAGGCACACGCAAAAGCAGCTATTTCAATCCAATTGCATTATCCAAGAGCATTAAGTTAGTATTTGAAGTATTTAGAACTAGAAATTACAAGTGGCAGAATGTTTAATAAGCAACATGGAGTTACGCAACTTATCACAGTGAGCAAGGAAAGACTGAAGCCATCACAGAGAAATATGCTTCAAAGAGAATGCTGAGCGAAGTTTTTCAGTCCCTTTAGCAACTTTCTAGACTATGTGAAAAAGCAATTTCACCCCTCCACATTTCAGGATTGTTGCAACTGGAAAATAAATCATTGATGGAAAGCCCGTGGAGTAGAAACCAGTATTGAAATAAAAACGAAGTAGCAGGCAGATCCAAATGAAAAGTGGTGGAACAAATGCTGCCGAAGCTCAAGATCTGCCAAAACCAAGTCCATAAATACAAAGGCAGAAGCAGAAGAACAGCAGTGCTATCATGGTGCATGGCCAGTATGGAAATCACGAGCATCCTCAGCTCTGGGTCTACTGGGAAAGCTACTCTTTAGTTCGAAGAACACAGACATGATGAAATTATGAAAAAATGAAATTATAAAAAAATACTAAGCCGGATATATATGTAAGTTTACCAAACCAACAACACACACATTATCACACAAATGTAACTGTCTAGGACAGACCAAGATAGTCTTCACTTTTCTAGCCAGCACTGTGACAACAGCCATGCCTTGAAACCCATGCTACTTGATAATAAAACCAAAAATTCTCTAGGGCATATTTATTGTGTTGGAAGCCTTCTGACTTTATTGGGCATTATTATTCTCTGTTTGAGTTCTTGTCTCAATAGGAGTAGTACATAAAAAGGGTAATTGTTCTAAGTCAAGAGTAATCCGGGACACAGATTGATGATCACTATGGAAGAGACTTAATAGTTATGTCTTCTACTATCAGTATATGAAATATAATTCATAAAAATAAAATTCAGTTTTAGTGGTGGCCAGTGCTGGAGCCTTCCTCTCGAGCAATTGAAGGTTAATCAGGAAAGTGACCTGTTGAGATGTACGTGTTAGAAGGCTGGACTGCCACAAAAGCACTCCAATTTACATCTCAAAATGAGATGTAGAAGCCAGAGGACACTCATTGGCAGTCAGCCCTATTCTGTACTAATTCTTTTAATTTGATCCATGTAATTTGTTATTTCAAAATACAGTTTGGTTGATATATTTTATGCAAATGATTTGAACAGCACCTGTAATGCTGTAAGAGATAAGGTTGGTAAAATCTTAATACAGTGTAACAAAAATGCTGAGGCTACAAGACTTTGCATCTTTCCCAGGCCCTGACCTAAGAGGAGGAGAGGTTGCTTTTTGTTCATTAGATGTGGCCTCTGCTCCACAGTCTGCACTTTCAGGGGAGAATCTCCCACCACTGCTGCGTGTCTAGGTGTGTCCTCACACTCTGGGCATACCAGTTTACACCAGTGCAGCCTCACTGTGGTAAGACACCAGTGTTAAGAAGAGCTGCTAACGCAGTGGTGAAGAAACAAATCCAAGCACTAATGGAGCTTGTCACAGCTTAAACCTTTGGACCCATAACTATAGCAGTCTGTAAAAGTTTACAAGCTTTTCTTGCTGCCCTTGATGTCCCTGACCAGATTTAATTCTGTCAAGGCTTTAGCTTTCCTAACCTGACCCCTGGTGGCTCAATTTCTCTGTATTGCTCCCAAGCTACCTGTTCTTGCTTCCACCCTCTGCAGGCTTCCTTTTTGTGTTTGAGTTTGTCCAGGATCTTCATCCACACTGGCCACTGAAGTATTCCTGTAGGTTTCCTTAAGGACAGCTTGACTTCTCTGACCACATCAGTTCTGTGTACCTGCCCATGAGAACTCCTTTTAGAATGAAACACATTTGTCTTCCATGTTGTCTTTGTGAACACTGTATCAAAACAGGAGAAAGTTTTCATCTGCGGGATAAGTGAGACAGGCTTGGCAGAGAGGGAAAAGTAAATCTTCATGAATACTGTTTGGACAAAACCTTCTGTGAATAATTTATTTATTTTAATAATGTTCAAATTTAATTTGAACATCCTTTGAGATAAGAGGAGTAGTAGCATCTTCCCGATTTTTGTTGCACAAGAGTGGTAGTTAGCCACACTTCAGGTATTAGGTATTTTTTAATCATCTGATAAGACCAGTCAGAAGGTCATCTAACAAAAATTAACTGAAGTGAGGTGATGGTTTCCTTTTCCTTTAAAGGAGAGAAAGAGAAACATCACTGGAGAAATCACATTCTAGAAGACACTGATAAAGAGAAATGAAGACTTCTTGGTGCCATAATCAGTTCTGGCTTTTTCACTGAGAGAAGTAATGGAACAAGATGTGGAAATACACTCCTTTATCTCTTACACTGTTTGAAATAAAAGTGAGTTTTTGTTTGGAACAAAGACTGAATGCCTGCTAGTTTATGGTTCAGTCATATGTGGTAGTTCAAACTAAAACTGTCCTGTAAGCCCAGAAAATGGTTACCCAAGTTATTGGGAGGAGAAGGTAACTTGGTTCTAGAACAGCACACAGCTAGAGGCTTCAGAGCCTCCAAAAGGTAAAAGGTTCATGGCTCCTGACCTGAAAGTTTGGGAAGTAAGAGGCCCAGTCATTGCAACTAAGGAATGCTTTAGAATGCAAAGATTCAGTTTGTTGAAATTACTTGGGTATTCAAAAGGCAGCTATCATGGAACCATGTGATAAATGCACACATTTCTGCATACAAACCCTTCAATAACACTGAGAAAAAATCAAAGTAGCAGAGTTTAATTTCTCTTACTAACAACCTCTTAGGCAGAAAGATTAATATATGCTAGCACCTCCACTAGACCCAAGCTGACTATTAGAAGACATTTTTATTTTTCGTATTACTATTTCTTAGTGGACCACACACAGTCCCCTTGTAAAAAATAAATTGCATGCGGACATTCTTTTGTTTACTTTTTTTAGTATAATAAGAGTTTTGGAAGTTTTAACAGCATAGTTGCAGTATTTTGCTTATGGTTTCCAAGAAAAAACATACAATAGGCCCATTTCTTTAAAAAAAGGGACTGCTATGAACTGTGAGCCCTAATAATGCAATTTAAAATCCATTTTACTTACTCATGCTTTAGGAGACTGCAGAAGAAGCCACTTCAAATGCAGTCAGGAACTTGATGCCAGTTCTTCCAATGCATATTACTTGCATATATAATTAAAGAAGTCTTGTTTAAACTGTTTTTCATAAATACTGTGCTTTTCTGGGGACCTATCACACGTTGTGGCATTTCATTTGCAAAACTTCATGATTATGCATAAATGGAAAGACTATGAATTAACCTGATTTTGTACTCCCAGAAAAAATGGGAATCCTAAAAGGAGTAGGGTATATAATAGCAAGGATAGCTGTAGGGCAGTCTGAACCTTGAGGGGAATACCTCCAGGCATACAAGTTATAGCCCCTTTCCAGCAAGTGTTTAAGTCATTCTATCACCAGACTTGCATGTAAAGTTGGATTTCATTTCTTATAAGGATACCTGGCAAAACTAGCAATATTAACTCCATAGATTGAACTAAAAATGCCACAGATTTCTACATTACTGTCAAGTCTTAACAATAAAGGTCTGTATTTTTATCATTTGTATCACTTTGCAAATTAAATTCAGAGCTAGAAAGGACGATAATCTCAGCACATAATTCAAGAGCTGCTCTGGTGTTTTTAGAAAGATGATGCTGTGAAAAATCCAAGAAACCAAGAATTCTGCCAAAGGCGCTCAAAGAAACCAAAGCAAACTGAAAACACTCAGCCACCTCTGCCAGAGCCTAAATCAAAGCCTTACACAGCTAGCAAGCTCATCAGAAGACAGCTAAATTTTGAGCAAATCTGCCTTAGATTTAAAAGAGAATATTGAACAACACAGCTCTAATTGCCCACACAACTCTAATTATCAGTCCATCACACTTCTCAATAGCCACCATTAGATGGAGATGGAGAATGCTCCATTTTCCAAAAATGTAACAGATGAATACAACTGCCGTAACAGTTTTTCCATAATGTATTTTACTTGCTATCAATGGGAAGAGAAAGCCAGATTATTTGATTTCAGTGATCATCAGCTGGATTCCCACTTCAGAACAGAGCGAGACCAATGCTGGAAGCATTCAGGAATGGGTATGGTGTTGCCCTTCCAAGGGGAAGGCACTTACCTTTTGCTTTTCAAATTATGAGTGCTTTAACTTTTGCATGACACATCTGTAAAAACTGCCACACTACCCACCCACTTAAACATTTTCAGAGCATCTCATCTCATTATTCAAGTCTGGAATCAAACATCCTCTTTGCCTGGGTCCTTTCTTGCCATGTAAGTAATCCCAATCACTGCAAGGGTACAATTGTGTAAAGGGACTGTTCAAAGTGAGACAAAGTGGTAGAGTAAGGCCCTAAATTACAAAGCTTAATAATAAAAGCTGGAGATTTTTATTGCCTGCATGTTATAATTAATTAGGTACCGCAAATCAAAGAGGAGAAAAGAAACAGTTTTAGTTACAATATGTGCATTGTTTCACTGAATTGATACTAGGGGTTTAATCTCTTATGTCTGCTATGATCTCTTCATACAGCCTTTCTTTGATAAATACAAAAAGCTGTGACTTCAACAAATAAAACTGAAATCAGCAATTAAAAAACATAATAAGAATTAAACCCAACTTTGGATCCAGCCAAGAAAGCCACAGTCTATAGTAGTTGGATTCACAAAAAAAAAAAAAAANAAAAAAAAAAAAAAAAAAAAAAAAAAGGAAATTCATTCTCTGATTTCTACTTTGGAAAATAAATAGTACTTATGCAGTCACTTATCTTGAGAAGGAAGGATAAGCTAACAGCATTTTTGGTCTGAAGCCACCACTTCATCTCCCTGCCTCTTCCTTTCTTCTTAACAAGAGCAAAAAACAAAAGAAGAAAGAGAAGTCTTTTCCAAGGCATGATCCTCTATAACAAAACAAAAAGCTCTGCAAATTACCGTTAAAAAATAACAATTAGTTTTACTCTAGCATTTTGTGAAATATGAGTATTTTTGAGTCAATGCAGTAGTAGTGGCATACAGACAAAGCTCAAATTTACCAGGTTTGCTCACTACACTACATTGCCTGACATTGATAGAGGAACCACCTGTAGAACATAAGAAGGTAATTTTGTGCCCCCAGAGACAGAGAGCCCTTGGGTGCTTTGCTGAAATATCCATTTTCCTGCCAGCAATGTCTGCATGATGCACACAGGGGAAAAGAGGGATATTCTCTATATGAGAAAAACGTGTCTCCCTCCCATCTACCTAACCTGACTGCCAGCTTCCTTTCATGGTCTCAGCACTTTTTGCTTCTGAGTATGAAGAACAGATGCCAAAATCCCATAACAAGGAACAGCTTCCCACAAGATTTCTTGCAAAATTCAGCATACTAAAGAAGGTTTTGACAAACCATTAACAGAATCCAGAAGAACAGCTCCAAGGTAACAATCACGTTCCAAAATCAAATGTCCTTGCTTTAATTAGAGCCAGAGACTGTAGTGAAAACAGCAGAATCAGAGTGCATTAGGAGAGTTCATGATAAAATCTATGGAAACAACTTCTAAAACAATGTAAATTAATAATTTTACTACTTCCAACTCTGACATTATTTCTTTGCTAGTAGCTCTGATTTCTAGTGGAAATTTGTCTTCTTATCTCTTCCCAAACCCTTTTTCTATGTTACTCAGTAATCATTTTCCTATCAAATCACCTTTCTTCATCTCATTTTCCCCATTCCTTTACCTTGTTTTGCTGTTCAACATAGAAATGTTACATTCACGGAAGATTTCAAATACAAACAAACCACAAAACAAAGTCACAAAATAAAAGCATATTGGTGAAGGTTCTCTGGATATTTTTGGCTAGAAGACATCTCTTGCTTCAACATGCATTTCAAGGGAAAACTGTGCTCATACCCTGAACAGCCATCAGATCAAAATAGCTTTGCTGCAGGACATTGAATTTGCCTTTTGACCTCAACGAGCTTCACTCTCTTATATGACAACCACAACTTTTTTTCACTAGCCAGAAGCTGCTTTATAGTTATGTTGAACTTTCCAAAAGGGATTCAATGTAAGTGTGAACATTGGGTTTTCCCAGTAGAATGGAAAGAACAAGGAAGCCAGAAGTCAAAGTTCTTACATAAAATGACACTACTTCCATGTGCAGAAATCCCTAATTTTAATCCACAAGTCTATCTGTGATAGACCTGGGTATAGAAGAGGCCTTGGAGTCTAACTGTTTTGTTACAGTGGTGTACTCTTCACAAATGAAACTGCCTCCTGCACAGGAGTTCTGGTATTCCTTGGCCCATCTTCCTAAGAGCATTAAAACTTAACAACCACTCCCCCAAAACATTAGATATGCAGCCACACAGACACTGTCTGAGACTACACAAAGGATTACATAAGCTCAGCCACTTTTCCCAATCTTTCTGTGTTCATTTACCCATCACAGTTATTTGTGCTTCATCTGAAATGCTGCACAGTGCCATAAGAGAAATACTTTCCACTCTTTCTGAAGGAATATATCCTTTTCGTCACTGAATCACTAGCCATAAAAATATGGTAAATCTCCTATATTATCTTATCCAAAGGTTTCTAATAGGTGCTAGAATTCCCTTCACATTTTAGCCTCCATAAAACAGAACTGAACAAAATACATTCAATTTCTCATTTAATCAAAAGCTGAAAGAAGAAACACGTCAATTAATTAATTAAAATGTGTCTCTAGTAAAAATTCTCTTTACCTTGCTATCTGATATCTATAAAAACGCCCAAATTTTTTAATTTGGGCCAAAATTTTTCCTTAGAAGTTTAAGAACTTTTTGCATAGAATTTTTGATTGCTTCTTTCTTTTTGGAAGCAAAAAGTTGAGCAAGTCATACACAGGCATTGCCCTGGCTTTTTTTTTCCTTATTTTCTCCAAGTATTTTTTCAACTAATTCTTGCAGCTCATCATAGTTTAGGGTACTTTAAGTTTTTCAGTAAGTTCTCTATAAATACAGTGTTTTCGCTCAGGCTGGAAGATTTTTCAAATGTTCCTAAAAATTTCTAGGATTCTTTCTTTTCTAGGCCAACATAGCCCCGGAGAATGCTTGTGTGAAGGGTTCCAAGCACTATGTTCACAGAAAACAGATCAAGACAGTGCACTGTACTACTGAGCAAATCAGGAAATGAGAACTGAGAAGTTCTTAGCATCACATAATACTCATACAGAGCGTGCATGCCAAACATGAGTCTGATTGGCTTTTTGGACAAAACCAATGCAGGTGTTCACTGACTTGCCACTTGTACCTGGTCTCTTGGCACAAGTCAAGTTTAAACTGTTTATTCCTAGTCTATTTTCACTAAATAAAAAACCAAACCAACAAATCCCAGAACTATTGACTGTGATTCCCCTAACAACATACATTCATACTACATTGCCAAACAGAATTAGTACTTTTAGCAAATTTGCTAGCTTCAATATCAGATGTTCCTTCACTTCTGCTTTCCTTAAATATTATTAAAGAACATAAATATTATAAACATATACACACAAAAACCTATTATTTCAAGTATCCTTTCTCAATATACTGTAACTTTTAATGCAAAAGCTAGACACAATGTATTTTTATACATGACCATAAAAATCTACATGGAGACATAATTCTAGCATTGCTAAAGGCTGGCTCCTATTCACCAATTGTTCATGACAGTAAATTCAATAAAAACACAAAATAAATAAAGAGACAAGAGGCACAAGCAAAAATAGCAATCTTTCTCTAATAGAAGATAGCAATACCTGGTGTTATCTCCAAAACTCATCTCTGAACAGAGCAGATCACCAGGGAACAGTTAACAAATTGCATTATATTTGTAATAAAACCAATAAAACAAACTCATCTTTGAAAGTCATTAATGCATCTAGGTGCTGCTATAAAGATTACATATATCCACGTAACAGCTGAGCAAATGAGCTTGTTTTTCTAAATAACACTTCCCAGCATTCTCACAAGTGGTATTGAAGCTTCCTGTCTGATTGGGCCAGGCAAATCCAATAATAATTTAGCAAAATGCACTGTTTTCTTCCTCCTAAGAGATGTCTGTTGTGTGTTGCTGTAATAAACAGCCACTGAATACACTTGAGGCTATGACACAAATGGAACAACTTTTTCACACACCACTGTGAAGCAGAGGGTTGACAACAAGAAAGGTTAAAACAAAACTGAGGTAATCCCTGGAAGTGTTCAAGGCCAGGTTGGATGGGGCTCTGAGCAGCCTGGTCTAGTGGAAGGTGTCCCTGCCCATGGCAGAGGTTTGGAATGAGATGATTTTTAAGGTCTCTTCCAACCCAAACCATTCTGTGATTCTACGATACTTTCTTTAAAGAATGTTTCATTTTCCAAGGTCCCAAGAGCCCCAGATTTGGACAGAAGGGATGCAACTGACTTATTATTTGGAGAAACAGGAGTTGGAATGGATATTAGTGAACACCAAATGTATGTTAATTCTTTCAGTAAAGGTGAACACAAAGCTTATTTTTTATCATGCGAGTGTGGACCATGCAACCAGTTGAAATCCTTTAGGTCCTTTAAAGTGTTTTATCCACATACAATGGGAAAGCACACCACTAGAATTGCACGTTCATTCATTATTTTTCAAAGATTTTAGATGTTGGATTTTATCAGGATTTCTAGTATCTGGCCAAAAATATACAGGATAAACCATAGCTTAAGCTGCCTATAAGGGTTAAGTAGAAAAAATAAACATTAAGGTTAACTATGCAGCAAGGAATATTGCAGCAAATGAAGGGAGAGAAATTATAGAAGCTGGAGGCACGTTTCTGTCTGGGAAACAAGAAAGGAGTGTGAATTCTTGCAAGTTTAAAATGTAGAACTAGCTCAACGAAAGTTAACACGGGTACTGGAGAAAACATGTAACACTGAGATTTCCACATGGAAAAAGGTTGCTGATGCTTCAGACTATCAGGTCAAAGAGATGAAAATAAACCCCACCAGCCCTTTTCAAACTGACTCCTCTTTCTTTGAAACATTTCCTTGGAGGCCACTTACACTGTTTTAAATTAAGTAAGCAATTCACAGGACCTTTGCCTGCAGTAAATACACTTTTTTCTGAGCTGACTTGCTGCCTGTTGCTTACCAGATGCACCTAGCTCTACAATTCTGCATGAATTTGCATCATACAAGGCTTTATTTTCAAGGATTATCCCAGTGAAAAAGGAATCTGAGTATGCTCCTGTATTTCCTGGTTGGTGTTCCATTTTTTCACCAATGAGTGAATTACCGCAACAAAACCAATCCAAAGAGTTACTTGAGCTCCCTTGAGAACCCATCTAATTCCCTTCAACTGGATGGAAAGGGCATGATCAAAGTGAAAATGCACACTGAGAGACTTGCTGAAATGATCTACCAATAGGGAGGACAGAACCAATGGACTGAATTGTTTTAAGTACAGTGGGAAATAAACTTGCTATTATCAAAGTTCAAAATATGCTGAGTACAAAGAGAAGAGAGAGCAAATTGTCTAGTTCACTAGCTGTACATAAAAGTAGGAAAAGAGCTGATAAATGGATTATCTCAAGAGGTAATTCCTTATAAATCAGTTCTGTATTTTCCATTCCCTCCTTTCCCAAATGTGGTAAAGGATGTGTTTGTTTATGACTAGTTGAATTCTTCAAAGTAATGCTCTCTATATATTTGTACCACTTTTTCAGAGTGCACCTTACTAACATAGATCAGAAAATAAAAGAGTCCAGATAAACAGAGAGATGTCTGATTACAGGTGATTCTGTATGCTTCAGCACGATGAGTCAAGCATCCTTGATTTCCATCCTTGTACTTAGGAAATGTGTCATTAACTGTTTTTTTAAAAGATTTTGAATAGAGCAAAGTAACACCACTTACAGGGACAAGTTATTAACAAGATTGTAGAGAAGAATCTACATGTTCTTGTACAATGTTAATGTTGAACAACCAGAGAATGTCCACATTTTAAAGAAATAAAGTGGGATTTATGTAGTTAAACTGACAGAGTTTGCTGTAACATAAATATTGAGACTGTGTGGAGACCTGATAGCAACCTCGGAGTTGAAGGGGCAACCAATCTGAAGGGGCCTACAGGAAAGGTGGAGAGGGGCTTCATCAGGAATTGCAGTGATAGAACTGCAATTGGTCTGAAACGAAAAATATGACATTTTGGCTCAATATTAGGAAGAAATTCTTTCCTGTGAGGGTGGTAAGGCACTGGCATAGGTTGCCCAGAGCAGCTCTGGGTGTCCCATCCCTGGAAGTGTTCAAGGCCAGGTTGGATGGGGCTTTGAGCAACCAGGGATAGTGGAAGATGTCCCTGCTTATGGTGGGGGGCTTGGAACTCTATGAGTTTTAAGGTCCATTCTAACCCTTAACATCCTGTTCTTAACACAGTGCACTGCATTGCTTTTGTTTCCTTTTCACTTTTTTTTTCTTTTTGTCATTTGGACAGGATTTTTGTCTAAATAACTGTTGAGCAGCAATACAAACTCCTGATTCCTTTAGGTCTGCAGTGATGCCAAGATTGCTCTGATTGCTACAAGGAATATCAAGATTCAAAAAATAACTGCATTGGTAGAAAGGCATGAGGAGTTGAAAGTTACAAAGAAGTCTTTGAAAAATATTAATAAGTCACACTAATAACAAGCACTTTAGGTAACAGGAACTATTCAAATAAATGAGAGAAAAGAAATAATGTATCTAGTAGTTAGGAGAGCCTAGCCATTAGGGGTATGAGGCAACTAGTTGTGAGGTGCACAAAATTTATACCCAGCTCTCTCTTAGAGACGTATTTCAGTGAGGACATATATTTCTGTTTTCCACAGACACTGGTGTAAAAGAAACTATGCTAAAAGGAGGCTGAGCAGGTAAATTAAGGAAGGAAATATTGTCATTTAGGCCACACATAGAGTTGCCAGTGACACAATGTCTCACAAACCCACTGCTCCCAACACCTGCTCATGTGCAGCTGGAGACCTCTGACTTCAGACAAGGGACAGGGATCAGAGTGACTGCTCAGTCCTTGTTTGGGCTGGCATTTCAGGCTGTCTCCACACCCTGTCATAGCCATGTTTCTAAAAGACTATCTGCCAGAAGCACCAAATAAAGTAGGCAGAGTTTTGGAAATAACCTTTACTACATTTCTCCAACTACTGTGCCCATTTCCCTCGACATCACCACAGGTGTGACTTGCAGAGTGTGAACCTCTGGATGCTCTCTTGGCCCCTGCCCTGGGCTCTGAACAAACAGACAGCACAGGAAGGCAAGTTTTGTCTCAAATATCTCACATCTTCTACACAGGCCAATAAGGGACAGGTGATTATCATTGTCCCCTACAGGGAAAATGACCGATAATGCAATGAAATCCCAGACTATCTCAGATATGTATCAGAATGGCACAAGGAAAATGCAAATGTGGGGCAGGACTTTATGTAGTCAGTTAAATCAATTTTTTTAGAAAAGACACAAATATCATTTCAAATACATGCCAGAAAATGAATACGCATACTCAAATTATGTAACTCTATCAACATAATAGTTTGCATTCACATCAACATTCATGTTGATGTTGGTTTCCAAACTCACATTGGAAGCAGAACCACAGACTGTCTTCAAAAGGAACTCATGAAAAAATTTGCAAATGCAATTATAGTAAGTTTTTACAATGACACAATGTTGACTATTTAGAAACATGTCCACAGAAGCATTAAACCCCAGAATTTCCAGATCTCTCTGATCATTGTAACTTTCTAAAAATTGTGGCAACTACGCTTAGCATTTTGTTGGTTTTCAGTGACTTAAGTGGAAATATATTTTGTTACAAAACACCAACAGATTGTCATTCCTTATATTCTTGTTTTCAGCTTTAAGTAGTGCTTGGGTGTTGTTTACAATGTAAATATTTTTTTTCAGCACAGCAATCATCATTATCATAGTCTTAATTCTATGCCCATGTTTTGGAGGACAAGAAACAAAGAGAAATAATTTCAGTTTTGTAGACCAATTAAAGCAGCTGGTTTAACAATGAGAGCTTTTACTAAAAATATGTACATTTACATGTACTTAGCCCATTCTGCTTGGACAGTAAATCTACATCACTGTCAAGATTTTGCATGTATTACCATGAATTATATGTTAATAACTTAAAGATCCAAAGCATTTTAACTGCCTCTCACTAAAAGTCTTAGGCTAATTGAAGTAATCTACAGGAAACAGCCATAGAATATAAATTTCCCGGGAGAAATTATTGGGAGTCTAAGAAGAAGCTATTTTACACCCACAGTGGTTGTTTCCTAGGTATTTGATGGGCAGGCTTTAGGAAAAGTCAGCATCCCTCAGTTAATAGAAAAGGGAAATACAGCCTTACACTCTAATATAGCAGCCTGCTGAAAATTCTCAACATAAGAAATTTTTACATGGCAAGGTGTTTTACCATTTTGGATTTTCTTTCATTACCAAGATGCTCAAAATATGGCAAATTTAAAAATCTGATGTTCAATGAGACATTCCAAAAGGATTTAAAAATGCAGAAATATTTCAACTTTGCCGATAAATTGTAAGGACCTCTCAATATTCTAGAAACCAAAATATCTTGTTTTAATTGACAACAGTGTTTCCACTTTATTTTATGCACCATTAAAATTCCCTAAAAAGAACTATTTAGTGGCTAGCTGTTTTTGGTTTTGCGCATATACCATATGCTCAACTATATTTTATTTATTATAGCTAAAGTCAATTGATTCCTGAAGATGGCACTGAGGAAAATTTAAATGGATGCCTAAGAGAAAAAAGTAAGGACACACAAACACAGAGATACCTTCCTGCTATAACTTCCTAGTCTGCAGCAATTCACATGTCAGGGATTTCCTCAGTTAGAGGTAATAACAATGTGTTTAACAGTTCTTCACAGTTTTTTTGTCCACGAATTTGACTGAATTGACTCTTTGAATAAAGGCAATTTTTGGAACAAAGATCATTTTTGTAGTCAGGAGTGTCATAAGGTGAAATTTTCCATTGTATACAAACACACTTTTTGTGTGTATGTATTAATATATCTCCTGTTCCTTGTTCTGAGCATGGATCATGAAGGAGAACACAAGCCCAACTGCTCTTCTGATAATATGACATGCTAAAATAGAACTTGCTATGTGCACTTTTGTCAGTCCAGATTAAAGTTTTTATTAGGGGATTTTTTTATTTGTTTTGAGAAGACTTGGGGTGGAATATAATTTTCAAAAATTCCATACCTGCGTTACACTCAAAAATTTTTGGTAACAAACATCACCCAAAGCTAGCTCAGATTTTACAGAAAAAGCAATTTTCATTGCATAGCTATAAATTCTCCACTTACTCTAGCAGGTGCAAAACATCATAGATTCTACACACTAGATCAGATGCACTAAAATGGTCACAAATCAGCTACAGTGTATTTTTCAGGACAGGTCTTCTAGGTTTGTCCTCATACCAACACTAGTAGAACCAAACACGACTCCACCTTCCCTGGAAATCCCAAAATATTTAAAATATGTTTCTTATTGCCACTTGGCCTCTCTTCAAAGCATGACAGCCCCATAATCTGTATCTCCTTTTTCATATATATCTAAAAGAATAATCCCTTAGATTTTTTAGTGTTGCGGAAAATTTAATCCCAAGGATCACGCAGCAGGAGCAGGCAAGCCTGGCTTCCTTGCTACAACCCCATATTAGAGGTCAGTCATCCTCACGCTGCTACCTGAGCCCAAAGCTTCTTGCTCCTCTCAGAGTCTTCCAAACTACCAACAGAAGAACAGATCTAGAGACAAAAATATCAATTTGTCTTTGCCATGAACAAGAAAACTTGATTACACTTCTGAGATACTGAGCAGGTTGTGATCAGGGCATTTTTTTATCTCCATGCATACTTAACTAAACTTATTTCCAGCTATGAAAACATTCAACATCAAGGATTCAACTAGTGTAAAAACAGCTTTTGATGTGTTTAGCAATAAATTTCAAAACAATGACATTGCACTCATAGCCTCTTGCAGCACAGTTAAGTTCCCTAGTGGTTTAGTGCCAGCTTTCTGCCCTCAAAGTTAATGTCATCCACTTTTTTTTTTTCCAAGTAAAATTCTGCACAAAACGTATACTCTGCCAGAACCAGGACACTGCCAGCCAGAATGGGAAGTCTGTGCATGTCATTTAAAATATTTATAAAATATTTATAAAATGTGGCCTTCCTGAAGAAAATTCCTTCTCATTCCAACTACTTTGATGCTAGATTGGAATTGCAAGAATGAGGGTTAGTTTTTGACTTTCAAGATAATTTTGGCTTTTGTGACCGTCTCTTTCGCCATTTTGGATACATAATGCACAATGCAGAGACATCTGGTGAAACTGAATTTATCTCAACTACATGAGGAATCTAACTCAGCTCATTAGCTGGCTGCAAAGGTAAGTTAGCTCATATCTTGTTAACAAAGCAAGTCTGCTTCCACTACCAAGGTAACTTGGTTCATGTTACAGCTGATAGTTAATCAGAACTGTACCCTTCTCTCCATGCTGTTTTGGTCTGCTTCTACCCCTTTCTATGGTTATACATTGCCTTAGATTACCTGAAATTTTTTTAATAATTGTCTAAGGGGGTTTTTAAAATGTCTGTGTCATTGGGCCTTTTGGACTTGCTAATTCATGTTAAAAGAAATCCAACCCTCCTTGATCCAGCCACCTAACCTATGGATTTGCAAAGATATTTCTCTACATTTGCCCTTCAGAGACAGCTTTCATTGCTCCATGAACTCAGATGAGGTCACAAACATAAGCTGTTATAAATCATTGTACTGTTCTATGATTTTCACTTCACTCAGTGTGACTTTTTTAATCTTTCTAAAGACAGTTTCCAAAAACATTAAGCGATAGTTTTCACAGCAAATTCTTAGTGCTTAATTTTATAATTGCTGGATAGTGACACAGAGCTCAAACTCCCTTGGTGAAAACAATTGCCTTAAATTTATCACACTAAGGATTTCCTTATAACAAGATGTTTTCTCCTGTCACTGAAATGCAGGAATAAAATGAAAAACTATAGGTGCATTAATAAAAAATGCCTAGATTCCAAAATTTCTACTAAGAGCAATACAGCACTAACATGTAACATGAAAAATGAAAACAACTGCATGAAGAAATAAAAACACAACACCAGAAGTTCAGCAGTTTACTGCCTTGTACATAAAAGCCCCTGTCTGAGGGCCTTCAGGGTGACCTAGTGCAGCACACACTCCTCAGGTCCCCTCCCATTAGCCACCAGGAAAATAAAGACATTTCAGGGCAGCATTTAGGCCAAGAAAGAGCCACCTTTCTGGTACCAGCCCTTAAAATATTGTAGGACTGTCCTTGAACAACTGATGACTCCTATATTTATATTCACCAATCTTTCTGTACTTGCTTCCAGAAAACAGTCTGGGGTCCTTCCAGGCTTTTTCTCATACAGAGAACAGCCATCACACTCCATTTCCTGCAACCTAATTTAAAGTGAGGAAAGCTGAAGTGTCGCAGTAAAATAGTAACTGACCTTGTTTACCCAAGATCATATTTTGATTCAGTATTAAAGCACCCCATAAATAAGCTCTTTCCTACACAGTCTTAGACGAGTGTGTATCTCAGTAATGTACTCAAAGAATATTTATATGCCCAAGTGAAATATATATATATATGTATGTACTTCTAGATTTTTAGACCAAGCTCAGCAAGGCAGACATTCTTCTCCAGTTTTCTACCATTTCTACCCTTTTGCTGTAGACTATAAAAGAAGCCAGATAACACAATATCCTTTGCCTTTAGACAAATATATACAGGGTATTCTAGTCTTGATTTATATGAAGTGTTGAAGCCAATTCAATGTTGTATGTTGCAAAAAGAGCATATGTGCAGCACTTTTAAAGGGTAGCAGTGTTACTGATTCCTTAGAGTGTCTTCTGGGTTTGGCTGGGGTAGAGTTAATTTCCTTCATTGTGGCTGGTGTGGGGCTGTGTTTGGGATTTGTGATGGAAATAGTGTTGATAACACAGGGACATTTTTGTTACCACTGAGCAGTGATCAGAGAGTCAGGGCCTTTTCTGTCTCTCACACAACCCCACCAGTGAGTGGGCTAGGCATGCACAGGGAGCTGGGAGCTGATCCCAGCTGACCAGAGGGATATCCCAGATCATTCAGAGTCATGCTCAGCCTATAAAGCTGGGGGAAGAAGGTGGGAGGGAAGGATGTTCACAGTGATGATATCTGTCTTCCCAAGTCACCATTACACGTGATGGAGCCTTGCTTTCCTGGGAGTGCTGAACACCTGCCTGCCCATGGGAAGCAGCGAAAGGATTCCTCATTTTGCTTTACTTGCATGTGTTTCTCTTACCTATAACTGTGGTGGTGGGTCCCCCTCCCCGTGGTTTGTTCTGCGACCCCCGGGTTTGGTTTCATGCTGGGTTTTCCCCTCCCTAGTCCTGCTGCCAGTTACCCCCTGGACACACCTGCTACCTCATGTACAAGGTCAATCTCACCTGGTTCCTACCCCTAGTTCCAGAGAATTCCCTGTTCCTCAGTGTCCCCTTGGTCTAAGTGACCCTTTCCACTCCCCGTGCCCTTCCTATAGGGTGCTAGATCGTGGGTCTCACCTTTCTCCCCTCCCCACTGTGACCTGATTGGTAAAGAATTGTAACTCCCCCCGGGTTTAAAAGTAAAGAGCGGGCTTTGCTCCCTCTCTCTCCTTGTTCATCCCCTGGCTTGGGACAATAAACCTGAGAAACTGAACAAGAGGGAGCCTTCTCTAAGTTCTTGCCTTGAAACCTCAACACCACAACATCTACAGCCGTAAAGGAACAGCTCTGAACTGCACTGGCTCCCGAGACGGCTGGCGGGCTCGGGGACGGCCGAGTAGCAGAGCTAGCTGGGATTCTACTGTCACAGTGTCATATAACTGTCTTTATCTCAGCCACAACTTTTCTCATTTTTGCCCCTCTGATTCTCTCCCCCATCCCACTAGCTGGGGGGTGAGAAAGCATCTGTGTTGTGCCTGGATGACAGCTGGGGTTAAACCATGACAGTGTGTTTTCCCAGTATTGACACCCTTCATTCTAAAATTTGATTTAATGAAAACAGTTGTTTAAATATTGACTATTTGAGAAAAGAGGAACCTTCTCGTAAAAAAATTAGATATTACATAAACATTTACATGCAGTAATTCACTATTAGTGTCACCTCTGCTGTCCAGTCTCATTGTTTTCCTTATAAATGGTATAGCTTGAATTGTAAAAACTAGATTCCTTATACACTAAGCCATGGCTGAAAACAAATTCAAGTGTCCATACGCTCTTCATGTAGATGTCCTACTTGGAAACATCAGCTATTGAGATAATAGCCTTTTGAAAGAAGAAGTCTGTGGAATGGACTTTTTGTTAGGACTTTTATCAGAAAGCCAAAATGTTACCACCGAAGAACAGAATCAAGCACAATTTCATAGAAGTAGAAAAGAAATATGTCATAATTTCCCATGGCTGTTATTTTCTGGCTCATCATTCAGAATGACATAACTCCTCTTTTAAATAGGGAAATAGGCAAAGACCATTTTCTGCTTAGTCTGTTTCCTCATGTCAGAGTTCAGCTGTCATGAAGGTGATGTCTTCCTGTGATTCATCAAATCATTATGATTTTTTGTATTGTTTTTCCTATTGATCCCTATTCTTGAACTCATGGTAACTATATGGAGAATGTTCTTCAGTGGAGCATCAATGGGCTAGGAACCTCTCTTCCTCTCTTCCAGATGGAATGAGTCAGGAAATAAGCTGCAGTCACCAACCTGTTTGCTTTATTTGCAATTTTATCTTATTTCTAAGCCACATTACTGTGGACTTCCCTTGTTTATTTAAAAAATTCTGATCTTTTTGTACAGTATTTTAAATATGATAGATTATTCAGGTGATGAGGGTCTTCCCTCTAAGAAGATTCTTTAAAAGTCAGCCACCAGGTGAGCCCTATTTAACTATCATTCCTATAGTCTCAGAAGAACTTCAGTTCCCAAATTTTAGCACTTATGGTTTTCAGCCAGGTTACAGACTTTATTTCTGTCTTCCAGAAGGTAAATCAAGAGGTGATGACAACAAGAATATCCTCCCCTGCTATATACACCTCAACAGTACTGAAATAAACACATCTTGGGTAGAATTATTTGCTACAGTTGTATTGCTGTTGTTCAATGAAAAATATGTAGGCTTCAGGATGAGATAAACATGCTAAATCAAATTTTGCTTCTTTCTCTCCCCAGTAGTTCCCCTCTGTCTTCCCTAAATCAAGAATGAAAAATCTGTTATCTTTAACAGGAATGGTCAAACAATTTGTACAAGACAGAAAACATCACGCCTCTATATGCTTACACAAAAAGAATATCTGTAAAAATAGGATCTCAGGATATTTTGTTTGTGTTTTAGGGGTGACATTTATGTGAATGAAAGAAAATTGTAGGCCCTGGTGCTGGTGTATCTGCTACATATGGCAGCAGTGCACACACTATAGCTGAAAGACTTGCATAGATCTGGGGTTCCTCTTTCTCTGCCCTAAGCAGCTGCTTTCACTCACCTTTAGATACCCTACAGAGCTTTAACCAACAGGTACAATTCATGTTGTATGAACACAATTCGTGTTTTCAGATTCTGCATTTCTGAGATTTGCTACTTTGTTATGAAGTGTTCATATTTTTCGCACTCTTGGTCCCTTTTGGTATCTGTTTTTCATTCACTACTGACACTGCATCCTGTTGAATGCATCAAATCAGGTTAGATTCTCAGCCTGGGAAATGCAGCTCCAGTCCCAGCTGACACCATCCCTGGTGAAAATTACCTGGTCAGCAAGGCAAACGTTACATTTTTAATACAGCACTAATCATCAGCTAAGTCAAAAACATGAGCTGGATTAAATATTATCAAAAATCACAGAATAGCCACCAGCTTCTATTTTCTTCTCCTCTGCCTCCCTTAGCCAGTCCAAATGTCCTCACAGCCTGGATTTCAGCACATGGCACATTCAATACACTTTTGATGAATTCCTGTAAATGTCCAGCTTTTCTGCTTCAGTATTCTCAAATATTCCTCCTCCCAAGAAAACCAAATTTATAACATGAGGGGAGGCTTCATATTTCTGGCACATGCAGTTGTGCAGATGTTATTCCTTAAGGAAGACTATCTTGATTGCCTCTGTGAATAATGGCTATGAGATGGCAAGAAGCCAAAAGTTCTCTTAGAGCAGAAGGTATAAAACCACTCTCCTACTGAAAGAAGGCCCCCAGTAGGATAATATATTATTACGCATGATTCAAATTACAGGATCTGCAGCAGGGGAGCCAGCGGCTGAATCAGGACAGCCGCACGCAGAATACTGATGATGGGATGATGGAATGCATCATGCATTGAAAGAGCTATGGTTTAGTGCTTAAATCCTCTGTATTTTCAAAGTGACTAGAAGGATCAATATATAACTGAAGCACCGTAAACAAATTGTAGATTATTGTGTGTGAGGAGAGAGGAAGTTACCATGTTGTAACAAAAATTCTATTTCAGGCTACTTCTTTAAATAAAATTTTGCTCTACGAAAGACTTGACCTCTTGAAGCCCACTAGCAACAGATATAGCTTTAATTTAATAACACAATATTGAATTTGTCTCATATCTGATTCTGTTTCAGCTATTAGAATACTGAAGAGCAAAACCTTGCCTCATTAGATTATGCAGTCTGAAATCTCTCCATTCCACAATATCCTGGGCTGGTTTTAAATTGTTCGCACAACAAATTACTTTACCCACAGAGAACTAAATCCAAATGTTCAACACAATGTTGGCTTGCCCAAATGTTTTCCACTTATAATTGAACACATCTCAAAATGTGCACGTTTATTATTAAAAAAAACACCAAACATCCAAACCCCCCACACCAAACCTATTTCCTAATATGAAAAGCTGGCTAGATAAGAGTATTTTCAACCTAAGATCCAATCTTTTCTGTGTAGATTAAGCACATTCTAAACAAAAATTCTATATTTCGCTTTGCTGCAACATACCCTGAAGCAGTATGCAAGCTCTCCCTTGACTTCCTTTCATACTGGCTCTTGTATTCAGTTATTCTGGTAAATGGATGCAAATCAGGTGCATTGTGTCGAGGTGGAAGGAAGGGGGTGAAATTTGTTCAGAAATGATCTCAGTTCTATTCATTAATAAAATGACATCTTGACTGAAAGTGGTGAAGAATGAAATATAACAGTACTGAACTTTACTCAGTTGTAACAGATGCACGTAAGAACCTTTCAAGAAAGACAGATATGTAAAACGGCCACAGCGAAATGATTTCTGAAGCGTTAGAATAAGTACTTAGACCGTGATGGCAGCTAAAGATGCAAACTCAATGCTGCAGCAACACCCTTTTTACCTTTCAAGACAGTTAAAGGTAATCTCAGGCTATAACTGGAGGAAGCAGTACCACATTAGGTAAGGACTACAAGGAGACAAACATACATGAAAGCAAAATATATGCACAATATTAACAATTAAAGACACTTTTAAATGTTTTTATGGGGCCAACAGAAAAAAAAAAATGGAACAATGCCCATGGTTACCTGCAGAGACAGCACACAGTTAAAAAAAAAATCAAGAAATTGTAGCCATCATTTTGCATAGCGATTCAAATTATGCTGGCAGAATAATTAATGGAGGACCTAATCTCTGTGAGGAAAAAAAAAAAAGGAAAGAAAAAAGGCTACGTTAAACAAAGTTCATTACTGCATGATGTAAATGAGTTTCTCACCAGTGATGTCACTGATTGGCTGGGATGTAGAGCTGGTTTCGAACAGTGCAGCATGGCCGGATTGGCTGCTAGCTCTTCTGGTTACTGCCTGCTTGGGCAGCGGTCGAACCAGACTCTTTCTGTCTCTCTTGTTGTCGTTTGAAGCAAATCTTGTTCAGCCCAGCTGTGTCTCCATAGTAGTGGCACCC
Source organism: Promerops cafer (assembly GCA_013398275.1). Taxonomy (NCBI): domain Eukaryota; kingdom Metazoa; phylum Chordata; class Aves; order Passeriformes; family Nectariniidae; genus Promerops; species Promerops cafer. Next base: position 1,837,492 of record VZSE01010018.1, on the reverse strand, counting down.
TAAGAGAGTCTCCCTCCTGCTTCCCACAGCTCATCTGTAAGGCGGTCGCTGCTGTGAAATACCAGCCTTTGGCACGGAGCCCAGACTGCGTTGTTAGATCCGTCTATAATACAGAAAAGAATTTTTTTTAAAGCAGTTCTTTCACCGAATTACATCCTAAGAAGGATTAATAAGCACTAAATTGCAACTGATTTGTGGACTTTTAAATTATGTAGCTAGCACGCCTTCTGAAATAAAATATTATCTGACTTGCAATAGTATAGCAACATCGGTTTAAAAAAAAATAGAAAAAAGGAAAAAAAGGAAAGAATGAAAGAAAGGAAGAAAGAGAAGCAACAACTCTTCTTTGTTTACCTTGATTACAAAAAAAAATATTTCTTCCTTTTTTCCCCTAGAACGGTAACTGATATCTTGGTGCTACGCAAGAATATTTTAAACTATCGCCAGTTTTCTATTTACATCCAAGTCATTATTTTCAGGTTAAGGCAAGGGATCTTAATTAGCATTCTCTTTAACTATGCAAACTGAGACAGGGCATGAAAGAAAAATGCTGTATGGAAGAGACAGAGACAGAGAGACAGAGGAAGAAGACAAAAAAAAAAAAAAATCTGTGCAGCTTTTACAGTTCAGCTGTCTGACCCCCTGCAAAAAGAATGCAGTCATATCAACTTTGCCAGACAATGGAGTACCTACAGGCTTTCCCCTAGACAAGTCCTTTATAACCAGTCAGTATTATGTGCTGCAGACAGTGGCCAATCGCTAAGCTGCTTTCTACAGCAGTGACACAATAGGTGCACTGGCCACACTGTCCTCCTAGCCTCCGACAGCGGTGCAGGTTCATTTTTTGTACGCTGGAATATGCATATGTCTTAAATGTTCCCACTGTATGGAAAAAAAACCCCACCATCAGCCTAAGCTTGCTTTGTTTTGCTATAATTACATCAGCCTAATTACTGCAGCCGAGCCGCAGAGCCACTGCTCAGAGCGGCGCATAGGCATGCACGTCATATAAATATGCATGAGCACGCCTGCTTATTTAAATACAAAAATGCATCAATTGCTGGTGGTGCCTTTTTGGTTTTGTTTTCTGCATGTCCTTCCTCCCCCCTCCAACACCCATTGCTGATAAACCAAGTGAGTTAAGGACGCCTAGCAAATGCGGTCACCATTTTTCTCCCTTTATTTATCCAAACTTTTATTCGTTCCGTTCTAATTGCAAGCATTCAGTAGGAACTAAAAAAGAGGAAAAAAAAATTCAAATGCAAATGAGTGTCAGTTAGTAACGGAAGGGTATTGCAGACCTAGGGCATTTTTCTCCCTTGTCACTACCCATCAGAGAAAGCGCCTGTAAATGAATCTGCGAGCACTCCATCATAGCCAGGCATCAGATGCCCAGTTCCTATTAAAGCCCAATGATCCCCCAGCATGTGCACACACCCAGCTTCTGTGTTTGGGTCCTCTGTAATTACTGCAGCTCTTGTAACTGTACCTGAATCCGCTCATATAGTCCAAAGATTAAATCATCACTATCCACGTATTAGCAGACATAATTGGGCACATTCTATAGTGGGAATCGCCATGCTAATTTTTCTGATTTTATGCATGGGATTTACATATTCATGAAGAGAATAGCTGTTATGACCGCCGACAGAGCAACATGAAAAGAAAAGACACCATTCTTCAGCACACAGAGTACACAAAACCTAGAGGGAAAAGATGCAGCATATGGCGACAAGGAGGAGAAGTTGTTTGGCTTTCGAGGGTTATTTTCTTTCCTATTTATAAATTCTGGGTAGACGGCTTACAAAAGCATGTAAGTATTCTGATCACGAAGGCAAAGTAAGTCTGTGTTATTAGTAATCAGCCACTGGTAGCTGAAATAAAATCCTTTTCCACTTGGTGCCCAATGTTCTGCAAGTTTTGCCTTTGCATTAGAGACCATTATCACTTTAAGAATGCTTAGGACATATTCATCTAGGAGCGCACAAAAATACTGATGTATCAGAAAGGAATAGAAATTCCAGTTGATATTTTAAAAATCTTGATTTCCTGTTCTAATGCCTACTTTGAATTAGGGAACAATACCTTTCGCAGGAAAGCTGGTGTTCTATGTTACGAGAGGTGTTTTTAACCCAACTTATTAGAACTGCATGTTTTCCAAATCTGAGAAAATATATCTGAGTGACTTTCAGATTCCATTGTTCTTAAAGAAAAAAAACAAATCACTAGAGGAAAGATAATTCAGGCAGAGTTGCAAACATAGTGCACCTTGATTTGTATAATAATTTCATATAAATAAACACATTATGCATACTGTAACCTTGTCCCTTTTATGCTTTTAGTAGAATAATTTCTTAAATGTTTCTTAGGTATCTGCCACTCAAACCAGCCCAAATTTCCTTATAACAGCCAGATAACAATATCTACAGATGCCTGCTTTCCCCTACATCTTCCTACATTTGATAAAGATAATACTTCAGATAGAAAGGTGAAAAAAATTAATTTTTACAAGGAAAATTTTAATGCAATGGCTGTGTTTGTCAGGCCTGGTTGTATATCATTTTTCACACAATATTCTATTCAGTGCTCCTCAAAAGAACAAAAAAGAAGGGTTTTTTTAATTTACATTTGTATACTATACATTTCTTTGAATTACAGCCCTTCAATGCAGTCATGCAGTAACATTTTTGTAGTGACAGAAATTATATTGTATATTACATTATAAAAAATGTATTTAAAAGCTGATCGATATTTTATAAGGTATTATTATGAATTCAAATAGCAATATTGAAATTATATTTTAAAATAAGCTCAATAAATTGCTTCTGATTCTCTAAAGTAGATTTTAAAAAAAAGATGCACTAAAAAAAATAAATGCAGCAATATTAACTAAAACATGTTTCTCCACCCAGACCACTGTTACTGTCTCTGTCAAAACAAAAAGCTATCAACAATAACCTTCTTTGTGTTTGTCTTTACCTAAAATTCAAACTTCAGCAACTGGAAATCCGTGAGCTAATTATTAGTTTTCCCCTTTAGCATAAATGTCTGGGCTATGACATCATACAGCACAAAAATAAGCTTCACTGCTAAAAGGGAAGCCTTTAGAGAGCAGAATGGTGATATAATTTTTAAGGTAAGACCCTTTTAAAAAACTTAGCATGGCCTCTATTCAAGAACTCCACTCCATAACGTCAAGTACATTAGTGCTAATTTGAATCTTTTGTTAGAGTATAATATCAGAAAACTTCAAGTATTCATGGAAGAATTTGAGGCAGGTTTCCTAAAGAAAATATCTAATTTTGTGTTCTGTGTTCACTGAGAAAGAAAAATGAATATGTTTCTTGTTTGTAGCAATGAACCTGACAAATTTCAAGTGCTCTATTGAAAAAAAATGAAATCACATACGTCTAAACATGGGCAGATTTTTGTCTTATTTTATAATCTTTACTGTACTGAATTTTTTTAACTCATTCTAGCAGAGGAAGCAACAGTATAAATTAAGAAATTTCAGCAAAAAAAGATTATCTGATTTGTTATATCTGGCATAAAATAAAATTTGGCAATAGTTTTAAAATACATCTATATTCAGAATAAGGTTTCTTATTCTAGAAAAGCATCAGTCACATCAGTCTTCTACCCCCTTCTATAATTTCAATTGCTGTTTTCTTTACAAATGATCTGCATTTTCATTGCATGTAGTGCTATTAGCCTCAGCCCTTTATTCAAGCTCTTATAAATTCCCAGAATATACTGTGCTATGTCAACAGTATTAATTATGATGATATTTGGTGTATTTACTTGCTACATCTTCTCGCTTCTGAATTATGGCCCAAATTTTCGAACAACACTCAGGCTCTGACATCGATGTTTAAACTCCGGCCCTGCTATTGGCTTCACTCCCAAAATTACCACAGAACTGAAATTTTAGATCCTAAATAAGCAGGTAGTCTGACTTGCAGAACTGCCAGAAACCTGCAGCTCACTTGCACACTGCAGGAGCTCCCATTAACTGGACTGCCTTAATACGATGCAGATGTCAAACATTTTGCTTTCATAAGGGGGCCTGATACAAATATTGACCTGATCTTTTTCATTTTAGTAACTCTAACAATCCCAAATGCCCTGATGATGAAATAGAGCTTTCCAGGCTTGAGCTTGTATCCTTCTGTGGAAAAGCAACAACAGCTTAAAAGGTAAAAAAAGTACCCTTCAAGATTAGTACTTAAATTTGGGGCAACACAAGAATGGTAGTGGGCTGATGTAAAATACTAGGTCTGTAAAAAAGTTTCAGTAAGAAAAGTTAGTTATGATTTAATATGTGGATCAGAAGAAGTGCTAAAAACTTGGAAATTCATTGTCCAGGGCCTAGCCAATTTAGCTGTAAACTACTCTGGTATTAGAGCACCAATAGAGAAACACAGATTAAAATCCTTCACTGAAGGATTTACACTATTATATCTCTCATGGCAATACTCAGCCAATCTATCTTACATGGGAATAGTGATAGTGTTTTTTATCCCATTTTTTAATTCAGATTTTCCAGGAAATTTTTTTGGGCTACACACAATAAATACAGAGCCTATGCTTTTAAAAATTTGATTAATAAAATAGGTAAAGGTGTGTTATTTTGGGGTAGATTCATAACCTCTCTGCATGCAGTGTTTAGTATATTATTTGGGGAATCTTCCTAATTTTTAATATTTTTCTTCATTTATTATTTAAATTAATGGATGTAAAAATGACTGAGCCTTTTAAGTGTCACTGAGGACTCACACTGAGGATTTTTTTTCATGGATCTATTTTAAAAATGCATAAAAAATGTTTGCCTAAAGTCTTTGTCACTTAAAAGCATGTTCTGTTCTAGAGAAAAACTCATCTTCATTTACCTCTTAAAGAAACTTATCTTAGGGTTATGTTAACCCTAATTTCCTACTTGGTTGCATCTTCTTATTCAGAATTTATCCTTTCCTCAGGCTGTACTTAGTCCTCCTAAAGAGCTAAAATTGAATGATACGCTTGTGACAGTAATTTAATTAAACTGATTGTAGAAGCATGTAAACACATGATTAAGAGTCTATTTCTCCACAGTGGCTCTGGTGCTGTAAGCACTTCTACCTTCCAGTACCCCACTCACCATAAACCTAATTTCACTTACTGTCTTCAATTTATTTGGGAACAGGATACTCTGGGTGACGCTACATGAGCTGTATTTGACCTGTATTATGTTCACAGCCTACCATAAGCTGTGGCTGTAACTAAGTTAGCTGAACTAAATTGCTGATTTTAACATAGTTTTTCTTCTTTTTATTGCACATGCAATAAGCAAACCTCAATAAATGTTCATTTCCAAGCGCAAATACTGGGCTTTATCATTGGATACAAGTTCTGAAGCAACCCCATACTATATGATGGATCTACTTCCACATGTTCTTTCATCTCAACATAGAGTAAGTGGCTCTATCTGAAGGTTGGGAATGCTATGACACTGTTGAATATTTGAATTACCAGGACCCAGAGACAAAGAGGCAAATACAATTTTCCATTGTATTTGCCTCTTTATTAATGAGGAGGTAGCCTTGCTGTGCAGAGGACTGAACACACCCATCTGCATCAAGGAGGATTTTTGTTGTATTAAAAATATGCACCTAGGACACACTTGGAATTTCTTAATCTACACTGAACTTGAGAGTCTACCTCTAATGGTGCATATTTTGAGTAATCTTTCAGCACATCACAGCAGCCAAGTGCAAAGCCCATGCTACCCAGCTGTAACTCCATTTATTTGCCAACTTTGTAACCCCAGGTTAATTCTCCTCAAATACAGAAAACAAACACTGTATTTGAAATAAAACTCAAAGTTAGGAAGTCCTTTAAGCTCAAGATGTCTAAACACTAAGAACAAGATGTCAAAAGCAACATGGCAGCCCTCTCAGAGCATGTGAATTCTCTCAGGGAGGCAATGTCAGTCTGGGCTACTGGGGCCACTGATGAAAGCAGCAAGAGAATGAAGGACAGCTGCTGACAGGTACCTCTGACCTGTTGTTACACAGGGAAGTTCCACCACCTTCCCTAAAACACAGAAAACTTCCATCCATTAGTAAATAACACATGCATTGCACCTTACAAGCCAGCAATCACAGTAGGGTTTGGTGGTCTGTGTTCAGTGTTAAAAAACTCAGTGCCCCTGGCCTTCCAGGATGGGGGGACCATGAGTCCTGTGTGGTGGCTGCCCAACATATGGAAAAGGCACAGATACCTACTAGTGTTTAAAATTTAAAGTTTTAAAATACTGAATGCCATTCTCAGAATTTACCTCACCTTTCTAACAAAACTGGTCTTGGAGGAGTCAAGAGGGAGAAAATAGGATGCAAAAGTTTACAGGTCAAGATAAAGATAGATCACTCACCAGTTCTCATCACTTGAAAAAAAGAGTTGGCTTGGGGAAAATTTAACTCATTGCTATCCCCTAGAGCATAGAGGGGATGAGGAACAGGGACTCTGGTGGGTCCATAACAGCTCTTCTCTGCTGCTCCTTCCGTCTCACACTCTTCCCATTCCCCTGCTCCACTGAGGTCTCTTGCACAGGCTGCAGCCCTTCAGGATAGACCTGCTCCTGTGTGAGCAATCCAAAGGCTGAAGTCCTTTCAGGACACATCCACCTGCCTCAGTGTGGGGTCCTGCAGATACCCGACCCACAATGTTCTCTCCAGTGGCTGCAGGGAAACAGCTGCTCCAGCACGTTCTCTCCAGGAGCTGCAGTGGATTCCTGCAGGGACACCTGGAGTAACTACTCTCCCTCCTCCCCCTCTCCCCTCAGGGCTCTTAGGGCTGTTTCTCACCCGTTTCCCCTCAGCAACAGACAGGTTCTGCCCTCTTACCCAGGCTGTCCTCAATTCACCACACCATGGCTGTGGGGCTCAGCTGTGTTGCTGGGACAGCTGGAACTGCTGCCCAGCCAGTGCCTGGACACCTGTGCCCCATGTACCCTGTTCCTGCTTTCTGGACCGAAGAGTGTCAACAGTTCACATCCATTTGTCCTCGACTGGCTCTGTGTTTAAATCAGCAAATGCAGAGAGTTCATAATTTGCCCTTGAGAAGCGCTGCTGTGAAGTTGCTGCAGTGCACGTGGCTTTTCACCCCAGGAACAGGTTTCTCTACAGTGACTCAGTTTCCCACAGACAGGTATCCTCAGCCAGCCTTCAAGCCAAAACACATATAAAGACCAATTTCTGTCCAGTAGTTAAACTCCATGTGCACAGAGATACAAAGAAACCCTTTCTGCTGTCTCACCTCCACAAAGCTGGAGACGTAGAAAATAAAACTCTGACAACAACTGCTCAAAACCTTGCTGCCTCTGGCTTCTCTGGCAGTTAGTAGCCAAGGAGATCTAAAAGGTTACAACCTCCAGTTATGAATCTGCAATACAGGAGCAGAGACAGCCCTTTGAAAGCAGAAACAGTAGAACAGTCAGCAGCTGCTCTCCCTGGGCCCAAAATTCTGTGCATGGACAAGCTCCACAGACTTCTGACTACTTCAAAGAAGTGTGCTGCTGAGGAAAGGAATAACAGGTAAAATAATGCCTACTTGAAGTGGCAATGGACAAAAAATGCTGACCATCTCACAGCCACATACATAGCCATGGGAATATCCAGATGAGGACACCTAAACTCTTCCTTTGTGCCAAGGAGAAAACTTTCATATCTATTATAATAGGTGTTCTCCCTTTGCATAGTTCTTAGGAATCAGCACCAGGCATCAATCAAAGAACCCTATGTATTACTTTAATAGCTAGGATTAATAAATTATAGGTTTCCCAGTATAAATAATGCTGTGTATTCAGCACAAACTGCTGTTTGAAATCTGTTGATAGTTAGAGGAAGGATTTGGATTGTTCCCAAGTCAAACTGTGCTCTCTGCATAACAGCAACCTTCCCCACAAGGTTCATTGTCCCCGTCTGCATCACAGCCTGCTCCTTCATTTAACACACCTAGGTGATTCTGAAATCTTTGGCAAGTCTATCATTGACAAAATTAGTATGTGATGATCCTCAAATACAGCACACAAGGCACATAAGAAATGCCCTTTCTTTGCCATAGTTCTTTAAGTTATAGACTCCCAGAACAAATGAATATTTCTACAAGGACATTCATAATTGCACAGTTATGTCACTCAGAAGGCAGTGTCTGTATTAACTCTTGCCTTGTTCATCTGCTGTGCTTCAAGAGACCTCTTGGCCCTCTGCGTTAAACAGCAGTTGGAGAGAGAGGGCAGGAGAAGAAGTCCTAATGAATACATGCTTAAGGAAACATTCAGGGATTTCACCATGGGATTCCCATTAGTATCAGTGGGGCATATTTAGGGATTTAGCTACACAATACTGAAAACATGCATCTCGGTGTTGGGAGGAGCACAGAACTGCTCTGAATTTGTCTCTACCCCTGTGTCTCCAGCCAAGGACGTTAATAAAAGGTTTAAAGAGAAGCAGTGGCAGGATAGAGGTTCTGATATGATGGCAGTGCTGCCTGTCCTGCTGGACCTGCACATGTCACTTCATGCCATTACTGTACACTTGGCAAAATGCAGGCATAGAAATATGTGCAATGTGCACTTTAAGTGTCAGCCTGCCCAGAACACTGAAGCAAGCAAAAACACCAGAGAACTTAATATGCTAGGACTAAGCTTCATTTTCCACCAATTATAACATTCATATCTTTCTAACTTCCGAGGAAAAAAATTATGAAGCACCTCATAAAAATCCAGAAAATTCAGGGGAAAACCCTCATGTCATTTGTATTCTTTTCAACACCTCACAACTGAGCTTTTAGCTAGTAATTTGATAAAAAACCTTAATTAACAGGGAGTTTTATGCTAAGAATTCTTCTTCTACCACTATTCAAAGCACTAGTTTGCAATTTAGTACAGAAAAACATCAAAAACTAGTAATCTTCAATACATATATGATATGAACATCCACATGTTATAGCAATTTCACCTAAGGACTAATATATCTGGAGTACTGCCTCTGCAAAATAATAGGCTTTCAGACATGAAATCCACATAGACAATAAGCACACATAAAGACCTTTAAGTAAAGACCAAACGAACAAGATGCACATGAGACGTACAAATGGGCTGTGGAGATGAAACACATCATTCCAAGTTAAAATCAGAGCATTAAACTAATGTTTGCTGTGTTGCTGTGCAATGTCTGAGCCTGTGGCTTGCTGCAGTAAGTGAACCCCTTTATATGGGTTTCAGTACTTCAAGGAATGGCACGGAATTGACTGTGCTGCCTGTTCTCTGTCCCATATGCTGACACTGCAGTGCTTTTTTCCCCCCTTAGAGAAGATGGACATTAAATATCCTCACATTCGTAAGCATAATCACCTAAGAAAGAGATTATCAGGTACCAGAGTCTTGTTCTGTTTGGCAGAACAATACTGAGAACTGTCCCATGGTCAAAGAGGATTTCTCTTACTGCCCAAATCAACACAAGCCTTCCATACACATTCTGTTAAAATATAATGATGAGAAACACGGCACATACTTTCTTTCCATATAAGCAACACAGAGATTTAATGCGTTCTTTCTCTTGCAATGGAGGGAAACAAAATTCTCAAGGGCTCTGATACACTTGGTCCTCTCTTTCCATCTTTTCTATTTTAACTCTGCTTTTCAGAAGCTGAAGAGGTCTGATTCTGGCACCTAACTTGAGATGAAAAAACTTGATTTTCCAGAAATGAGACGATTTCACCCTGTTTGATACAACTGTTCCATAGGATTAATATTTGCATTAATTCAAACAAGACATCCTGTAACCTTTGACAAGCTCTATCACAGTAGCATTAGATAAGTGACACTGATACCACTGTTGCTTCCAGGTGTCTTTTTTTCTGCAGGTTTTGTGAGCATTTATATAGAGACACTTTCCAACTAATAACAAATGTGAAACCCAGTGAGGAGTACAGGATTTATGGGGTTTTTTTCTGTTGGATTTTTTTTTTCTTGTGGTTTTGTTTTGGGTTTTTTTTTTTTTTTCTTGGGTTTTTTTTTTTTTTTCTTGGGTTTTTTTTTTTTTTTGTGGGTTTTTTTTGGGTTTTGTTTTGGGTTTTCTTTTTATTTTGTTGGGGGGTTTGTTTGTTTGTTTTGGTTGGTTATTTTTGGGTTTTGGTTTTTTGTTTTGTTTTGTTTTTTGTTGCAGTAAACCAAAACTAATAATTTCCACGAATATATGTCATCTCACCAGCAATTTCTATGATGCAGCATATTTAGTTCCAGGACTAAGACTCAATGTACTTCCAGATAAAAATATCAGGAATTATAATATTTATACACAGCAACAAGAAACACACTTGTTTATGTGCAAGGAAAAGATTAGAGTTGGACTGAACAAGCTCCAGTGGGTATTGCTGTCAGGAAAAGGTACATGTTTTCCCATGTGTATGTTATGCATGGACACTGAGACAGTAAATGATAAGATTTGCTTCAGAAGCACATGAATAAAAAATAATGTTTAGACATGATTGATCCCAGATTGTTCCTATATATGATATTCCAAATGCAAGGAATATTGTCTCAAATTCTGAAACTTGAAGTAATAACTTTTCTTTTTTTTTTTTTTTTCAAAAAGCACTCCAGCTGTTTGGTTTTCTCCTTTCCTCCCATACACTGCACTCAATGTACCAGAAACTCTTTTTGTTTTACTGTGGAAGGTGGGTAAAGGAGAAAGGCAATTTTACATCTCCCTTTTAATACTTAGTACCAGACATCAAGTCATATTTCAAACCCAAGTGAGCCTGGTTAAAACCAGTCAAGAAAGCTCCCTTACATGATAAATTTTTGCTAAGTGCAGGAAAACAGAGCAACTCCACATGACAAATGCAAATAAAGCAATGGACAGCAGTCAAATCTTGCAAAATCTTGCAAGAAAAGCGAACATGTTTCCTTAATTATTGTCAGGAGACATATATGGCATATATGTTATCTGTTGTCTTATGCATGCATCTCCATAAGAACACTTTGCAGCCTTTTGGTGTGGCAATTTACACAGCCCAGCTTCAAAACACCTCCTGTCTCACATGGCCACAAACCATGTCCTCTCAAGTGTCACATCCCATTGCCCCGACGCTGTTTGGAAAGCTACACCCTGCTGTTTGTGAACACCCAACAAGGGATTACTTCATCTTTGTTTTCTCATGCTGAAAAGTCAAGGCTGATCTCAAAACTGAAACACTTGGTCTCTTGTCCCTGAAAATTTGATCAGGTGTTCCTCCACTGAAGCAGTTCAGATTACATTTCTAACAAATACCACAAGCAACAAAATGCTTTCACCTATTAAATCCTTTACATAAGAGTTGAAAGTAACTCAAACCAGCTGAAGTGAAGTGCAAGGTACATGGATAGTGTAGCTATTCTTGTTGCTACATTTTTATTGTGCTGTTGATAACTGATGACACCCACTGGAACTTGATTCTTTATTATTTTTTGAACTCTGAATAGTGTCACAGTTTCAAGTGCTGCATTAACTTCTGTGAGTTTTCATTATAACACTCTAGCAAACCAGGAAATATGATGAGAAGGTGTAACACTCAACTTTTCCTGACATGGACGGTCTAATAGGGAGCCAGAATTGCTTTCACTTAAAATAGAAATGAAAGGCAAAAACCCCTAACCTAGATCTATCTTGTGCTGCAATAATAATTGCCTTTATCCGCCATGTTACTCGTATCACAGTGTAGCATAAATGTTCCAGGAAAGTGCTGGATAAACTATATTGTCTGCAAACGGTGGTACCTGCCAGTCATGGTATTAGAAGATTAATAAAAAAGCATATCCAACCATTTCATAAGATCACCTCAAAGAGAAGGATTGTTTTGTCCCAAGTAACTCTGTGCACTCAAGACAGAGCAAATGAACAATCCTTCCTTCCTTTTCCCTGTCCCCTGCCACTACCTGAGAAGAGCATTTTACTTGAAAACCTGTTGAGCTTACTGCTACACATCCATTAATGCAGCTAGATGAGTGAAAATAACTGCACACGTCTGGTAATCAAATCTTCTGGACAGAGCTGGAAACGAGAAAAAGGCTTTCAGATAGGAAGAGAGGCACCCAGCCAGGAAAACAAGCCTCAGCATGAAAGGGGAGGCAGTACAGCTCCCTCACTCTGTGCCAGTGGAGCTCGTGGGCTGCAGTGGGGCCCAGCCAGAGGATGTGAAAGAAAAAAGGGCGAAGAGACTCCAAGTGCGAAGGAAAGCTGCATGGAATTCAGTCTTCCAGAGAAGTGGGGGGAAAGGATTGAAGTTAAAGGAAATGCTCAACTTGTTTTAAGCTTGTGGATTTCATTCTCCACATGGACTGATAACATACCCTGCAGCTCCACAAAGTTCAGTGTTTACCCAGGACCCTGTACACAACAGGACCTTGGCATCTGGATACTGCAGAAATTTAAGAAGTTAATTAAAAAAAAAAAAAAAAAAGTAATGGAAGGTGGAACCAAATCTCTGAAAATGGAAAGAAATGGAGAAGGTTAAACTACAAGCAGCAGAAGCTGGACTTACTTTCAGTGAAGTGCATGATAATTGATGTCCATACCACTGCTGCTAGATCAGTTTAAAGACTGCAGCACAATTCTGAGTTCAGGACAAATTCACCTGACAGAAGTAATATCAAATACTGCTGTAAAGTGTATTATAAAGAAACCAACAACATCAGCAAAGTTCCATACAAAGAGAGAGAATCAATCTATGAGCAATACTGCAGAAAGAATTAAAGGATAAATTATATTTTTCTCCAGGTGGAGAGATACATATGCCTCAGAAAATTGCTTTTTTGTGAGTTTGTTATTGTTTTAAAGCAATAAAGATAAATTGAAAAAGTAAATAAAAAATATCCTAAGCTCATTTCCAAATAACACCTGTCTCAGTGGCATCACCATTTTCCAATTGGTTTGTCTTTTTTAAGAGGCCTAGAAGGCTCTGAATACCTGAAATGCTAAAAAAATCACTCTTTAAATCTCAGACTTTCTCTGAACAGAAAACTCAAATCTTGAGCCTTCATGTCTTCCCCGTCCTTTTTATCTCCACCACTCATTCTGTGTTGGAAAAAGCTGATTTGGGGTTTTTTTTCATAACCTGAAAAATCACAATCCATGTTCTGAAAATGATTCAGTTTATATCCCAAGTACTCCCTAAATGGATAAGTTAATTTCAGTAAATCCTATATATTTTTCAAAAACAGAAACCCCAAAAACAATCAAAACAAACAAACAAAAATGTAAACAACATCAACACAAAAACCCCCAAAACAACCCAAACAACTAGGAAGCACCAACCAGAAAACCAAGTAGTCTGGACCCTCGCTGTCATTTACATTGCTCTCCTACGCTTCATAAATTGCTCCTTCTTACTTCTTTTTATGCACCACTTTAATTTTCTTTTCTTTTGTTCTCATAACACCTTCTGAAGGACTATAAAATTAGTCTGTTGCACTTCTCAAATGCTGATGTCCTTCCGTGAAGAGTTTCTCCTTTCTCTGTTTTTTTATTATTTAGTTTCAAGTCATAGTTTCCAATGTAGGGCTACTGAGTACCTTTTAGGTTAGTTATTTTGTTATTGTACAAGCTGGCTTGTACAGGGCAATTAATTCAGCTATAAATAGGAAACCCAGCTGGCTCCATAAACTAGCCCCTGGGTTGAATGACAGGAACTTCAACCAATTATGTTCCTTCCTAAGCTGCAGACATCTCACTGGTCCAGGATCTGGGGGGCATAAAAGATCAGACCAACGATCTATCCAGACCAGGTTTTTCAAATGCCCTTTATAAAGAAAGGTGTGAGAATAAATGGTTTCTGTTGCCACATGGATATCGGGGTTTGTGTTGTCCCTGTCTCCAACCACCTCCTCACATGGCACATGTGATCATTAATGTAATATTATTTATTTTTCTTTTTGGAACCAGCAACCATTTGTGGAAGAAGATTTTAAGAACTGTGCTGTGACTTCCCCTTCATAAGGTTGCTGTCCAATAGTGAATTCCTAAATTAGCATCTTCCCTACTGGTAATCATTTTTTCCATCTTATTCTACAAAATTAAATTGACTGTTTCATGCCAGAGATAGGAAATGAGTATGTTACTGTCAATTAATTAAAAGTCTATCTGACACTGGCTAATGCTTCATTAACACATGCCAGTCTACTACCAGAGACTGAAAACTTCTTCAGAAAGAACAAAGACAACTACTCTTTTTTCAATTTTGAAATGTCGACTGCACTTCTACATCTTATTTTAAAATTGATATATCATAGAAAATCAAGTAAGGTCCCCTCCTAACTTCCCTTTCTTCTGACCCTATTGAGTTACAACTCTGATCAGTAGTAAGAAAAGATAAGGGATAGTTTGTACAATCCTTGAGAGCCTGCATGTCGTAAGAGCTTGTTCTCCTTCACATTTTATCTAGGCTTGTAGTAATTAGCTGAACCGGATGGAAAACTTTTCCCTTGGTGTGGCTATGAAATTCTTCATATACTAATTACATCTGTATTTATAGAAAAACTGCTTATTTTTCATCATGATTCATGGAAAAGCTGTTTCCTATTCCTTTATTTAACAGTCACCATAGTTGTAAGACAAACATTCATCTGTTTCTTGAGAGGTGGTGAGTTTGTCTTCAAGCAAAGAACACACAGCTCAATCTATATAAAACAGAGTGTTTATCTATTGTGTGCAAAATATATGTTACATTCTACTTATATAATTTAGGAAAAAAGATTGCCAGCCTACATCTGATGCTTTAGTTCTATCACTCAAGACACTTCCACGTGTTTGGAAACAGCTCTGATATTGGTGAAGGTGAAGTTTCATTTGCTCAGAGAGCTCTTTGCATCTTTTTAGCCCCAGAGAACACTAAAGAAGTTCCCGTTATTGTTTGACAGAATATAGGTTTGAGACAAGACATCTGCAAAAATCCCTTAACCTCCTTCTCCACCCTCAGCTGCACAAATCTCTCAAAGAGAAGTAAAATAAACAGTTGAAAAGGCACTGCCAATCAGCAAAGCAATATTCAGAGGTATTTTCAGGAGTCCTGTCAGTCCTATGTGCATATATCTGATCCAAATAATTTTAAGACATTTTAAGTACCTAAATATTCAGATATAAACCTTCTAGACTATCACAGCATTTTCTTCATTCCCAGTGCAACCTGATGGAAGAAATATCCATATGATGTCCAGTCGAATACCTGCTGTCAGTCTTGGTCCCCTGTACCAAAATGGGAGACACCAAGAACCAGACCTGTGCCTGTTTTCTTTTCATTGTTTGTTTGAGTGTTCTAAGGTATAGTAGAACAGTCAAATCTGAAAAACTAAGCTTTTAAACAGTCAGCTTTAACCAACTAATTTCAGTTGAAATAAGTTCGACTGAAGCTGAATGAAATTTCAGTTGAATAATTATTCAAAACTGGATAATACTCATGTTTAATTATGTGAAACTCTTGAAATTAATCTGTTTTATTTTATAGGACTAATCCAAGAATGTTCAAACACATCAGCCTCTCTTAGTGGCATAACATCAAGAAAAATAATTAGCATAAAGAAAATCAGGTCCAACTGACAAAAGGCTGTCTTTAAAAAAGAAAAGTACATGGAGTCTTTTACATAATAAATTTTAGAAGTTGTATTTTCCTCCATTTGAAATCCAATCACAGAGCTCCAAAGAAAAACTTACATAGACGGAGTTACAAATTAAATATATTCACTACGTAGTTTAAGTTATCCATTAGAGGCCCCTGGATATTGGGTGTTCTTAGTCTGAAACTAAATTATCTGAAATAAGTGAAACATTTCAAAAACTCAAGTAAAAAACTATGGGAGGTGCCAATATATCAATGATATGAGAATTGTTTCACTGAAAAAGACCCAAAAAGCTTTCTGACTTTCTCTTCCTCCTCTTTTGACTGGAGCAGGAGACAGTGCATTTAACACATAAAAAAGCATTCAAATACGATGGAAATGTGGGATAATTTTTGTCCCAATGTTACATCCTTGACACAGGCAAATTGGGGTTTTTTTT
>VZSE01010018.1:1685985-1821380 GCA_013398275.1 Promerops cafer | reverse complement strand
GGGGGGGGGCTTGGCCTTCTCTAAGAATTGCAGAGCAAGCAAGGAGTCTTATTAAAAAGACAACTTTGATTTCTCCCTGAGAGCAAAACCGAGGAACACTAATCCATCTGATTATAGATACACAGCCAAATGGTTACTTGAATGAAACAAAATCAGATTTTGTGGCCTGTACCTGTCACAGATCCCATCTTTGCTCTGAATAATAAGTAGGACAGGCAGCTGCACACTGTAAAATTAAGGGCTGCGTTTATAAATTAGTAAAGCAATTTCCCTTACACCACATTTTGAGAACATGCTTGAACTCTCTTTACTACAGTAAAACTTCAAAATGAGCACAAAGAGTTCCTTGATTTGTGAAAGGACTGAACAGTGCTCAGGTTTGCTATAGTCAAAATTTAGATCAGGAACCCTATGTCACTAATTGCTACAGAGTTTTCTAGTAACAAATCCTTAAAATACATTTCCCTAAAACAAGTAAAAATGAGCACAAGCAAGCTAGCTTTATTTGAAAGAATTAAAAAAAAAATGAAAAGCAAGTAGATTACCACTTAAATTTCCCAGTTCAATGCCCAGAGTAGCAGGAAGACACTTTCTGTGGGTAGATTTTTTTTCTTTTTCCTGTTTTTGTTTGGGTTTTTTGGTTTGTTTATCTGTTTTTATTATGAGGGTTTTTAACATTGTGAGAAAAAGACGGCCTGACTCAAACCAATGTAAATTCTTCATTCTTGCAGCCATGGGACACAAATGAAAGTAGATTATTTTTTTATTTCTATATTGCCTTCTGTTCCATAAATTGCCAATGAACAACCTTAGAGACGAAGTAAAATGGCACACCTGGAATAATCTTGGCTAAAGGCAGGTTAAAGCACTCGGATTGAGAACATAGACACATCTCTCTTCAGTTGAAAGCCAGCATTTAAATCTGGAACCGAGGTTCCTGCTCAAATCACCAGATAAAAAAGCAAGAAATATTAAATACTCCCTTTTTGTTTGAACAAAGGTACTTCTGTTGTTCATCTTCTCATTAAAAATGTCTTTTCTTGGCTAAAGTCAACAGGAACCACCATTTTTTATGGCCATTTTTTCAGCACCAGCATCAGTGGAAGAAGAGAGGAATGGTGCTATTACCAAGCATTGGCCAGCCCAAAGGGGAAACATTATAGAAATATTAGAAAATTGACTTATTTCAAGAAAGGGTAATTTTTTTATTGACCATGTTTTGTGTTACTCACAAGGAACCTGAACGATCTATCCTCCTATCCTTTACATCAGTACAAAAATGTAGACATAGTAAAATATTTATGAATCTATTTATAGTCCCGACTAACCCAGTTCAGACTGAGGACAGTGAGGAATATATCTGGCCACTCCTCCAGCCAAAATTAGTTCTACAGCTGGCAATTCTAAAAGGCCCTGTCATTGTATCAGTTAGTCCACTGAGCTATAAAATCTATCAGGTTGCATACCCAGATTCCAGAAGGCGACAGCTAAGCCAGATTATAAATTTCCTATGCTCAGGTAATTTTGATTATTTAGTTTTCAAATATGCTGAGAATATATTCTTGTATAAATTTTAGTTTATTTGAGAGAACACAAACTCTTATCAGGTCAAGCATTTTCAATTGAGCGGTTTGAGACAAATATTGTAACCCTGAAGATGCCAGGACAGCTGCAAGTGTCTAATTCTATAATTAGAATATGATTTCACATTCTGATTGATCATCAATGTTTTAAAGATAATTTAAAAATTGACTCAATAACAAGAAGCTATCCTGACTGCCAAAGTCATCCACTGGTGTCCACTAAGCAAGAAGGCAGGAGAAAGATGCCACCTTCCCCAGCTCCCTCTCTGCCCCTCTGTCCCACTGGGACGAGACAGTGCAGAACATGTTTCCAGGCCACAGGAACTTTGTGGAAGGATTTCTCCCTAACTCCTCAAGACTTTATATCTCACACCATGCTCTGGCCACAATCAAAACTTTGGAGAATCTCTCTACAGAAGACTACATTTGGTGTAGTCAGAAAAATCTCAAAAAAACTCTATGTCTACAGCACAACTGATTTCTAAAGCTCACAACTGCTCCTCTTAATGTATAAATACAACAATAACAGACAGGGCTGACAACGTCCAGCCACCAGATGCCACTTTCCTAAGGACCCAGGAGAGACTAGGTATGAAGTTTTTGCAACCAATGAAACCACAGGAAGTTGTCACACTGGGAAGCCAGACTGGAGAACAGGCTTCTCCTGCACTTGTTCTGGCACATCTCTTGGGAACAGATCTGTGCTTGCTCCCCCTCCAGAAGTTTTCTCCAGCTCCAGTATGCTCAGGCACAGCCACCAGAAAAGTTTTTGTGGCTTGCACCTTACCTGCTCAGGTGCACCTCTTTTAAGAAATACGAAACAGAATATACATGCATCTAATTCTGAGCTATTAGAACAGCTATGCCATGCACCAAATCTGAAGAGCAGTTCCCAGAGAAAGGGTTCACTGCCAAACCTGAAGATTGTACCATGCAAAGTCTTGGCAAAAATCTAGTAAACTTTAAATACTTTCATTAACAACTTGGATAGAAAATATGTTACGACATTTATGGCTTACACTGAGCTGGGAGGGGTTGCAGGCAACCTCAAGAGCAGGATTAGATTTCACACTAATTTCAGAACTCAGATCAGAGCTATAATATCAACAGGACTCAATTCAATGGAGGCAAAATTCAAATATTTCACTTCAAAAAAATGAAAACATAATACGAAATGTTAGCTACATGGCTAAGCAGCAGTTGACACAGCATTGATGTTATAGCAGCTCAAACTGAACAGAAGCCAAAAACTGAATGCCAGTGCAAAACGAGTAAATGTCAATCTGAAAAACAATTTTTCAAGTGTCATGGGAAAGACGTGAAGTTTTCTGCTCTCCTGGCTACGAGTAGGCTCAGCTGAAACACTATTGGGTTGGGCCATTTCTCTGTGAGAAAGGCAGAGAGGCTCCAGAAAACCCCGAGGGAAGCCTTAAGACTGACAAGATGTTTCACAAGCAGGATCTCGAAGACGGGCTAAGGGAACTGGATATGTTCAGTATAATGAAGACAAGATAAAGAGAAGGAAGGGCTTAAAAACAGAGTGTTTAGGAGCAATATCTAGAATTTGTTGTAAAGCAAGCAACAAATAATTTCTTTCCATAACTACCAAAAGATAGGATAAGAACTAATTCAATTATGTTTCAATAAGAAGGATTTCAATTAAATATTACAGGAGAAACTTCTCATTCTAAATGTACAGGCAGAGACTATGTCACTGCTTTTGCTAGAAGGGGAAATTGTCAGGAGGAAAAATAACAAATACTAATGCCAGTGTTCCAAGCTTGTGTAGTCAAACATACGAAGAATGAGAGCACTGGAGCCCCTCTGCACATTTTCAAGTAAATAAAATTTTCATGAGCCTATTTTTTTCTGGGAAAATTGTTTCAGGAGAGTTTCAGTGAAGAATCTGCTGGAATGGAGTTGGCCTGCTTGCAAAAACTCTGACGTGAAAAATAAATGCTTTTTTTCCTGACATAGATTTGGTAACTTTTTGAGAACAAAATATTGTGCTTGTTGCTGTGAGGGGAGTGGGAGAAGGTCAACATCAAAGAACAGCAACAAAAAATACTGCATCAAAAATCTTGATCTTCAGAGATCCCTTTAGCACAGTATTTATAAAACAAAAGCAGCTAACAAAACACAATTATACAATAGACTGGGGAAAAAAAGCTGTCATTCTGCCAAGTGACACATGAGATCCTTTTGGTAACAGGATAAATCGGTGACACATATAGTTTAATAGCTCAAGAACAACTGCATATTTCTTTTTAAAGGTACAGCACAGTGAAATTATATTACATAATGAAATTGCTATTTTCTGCTTTTAAAAGGGAATTTTAATTGTTTCCAGAAAACTACATGTCCATACCTGTACACTTGCCACTACACATCTTCCCTCCTAGGGAAAAAAAAAAAAAAAACAAACAACAAAAAAAGGAAGGACAAATAAATTAAAATTAGGAAGAAAACACATTGTGGAAGTGTTCATCACCCAACTCATGTTTAATAAAGAAGAAACAAATAAATGCAGAAATAGATATTTTATAAAACAGAAATAAATGCTTTTCCTCCCTGAGTAGGCAATTCATTGTTGAAAACATAAGACAAATTGGTGGACAGGAACATTGTCTGGGGGTTTTTTAGGAATACTTTGAGAAAACAGATGGAAAAGTGCTTCTTGGCAGGTGGCTGTGATTCTACATGTAGACAGATGATAAGGAGCAAATAAACATTCTAGAAGAGAGAATGGACATGCATCTCCTTCAAATGCACCTGTGCTCACCTGGGACAAGAACTGTGCTGCTGCTGTTGGCACTTGTCATCACTATCACTGCTATTGATGGTGTCTAAGGAAACTAAATTCTGTACTCTCTTCAGAAGATCCCATGCTCCACTTAGATATATTATTATTTCCTAAAAATTAGTAATAATTTCCAGAGTGGAAAAAAGCATGGTGAGTAGGATTTTTTGTCTTGAAATGGCATTTCAAATAGGGGATTTCACACTCCCTTTGCATCCATCACACGCCTAGAAAAATCAAGTGGTAAAATTTTCGACTTAGAAAAACTCCATGGAAAACAAAACAGTTCTCAACTAAAAGAAGGATGTCAAGCATGATGAAAGTACAGATCAGAGGACATCACATGTTCTGGTAAAATTTGCTTCTCTAGCCTAAACTGGCCACAACAGGTCACTACCTGAAAATGTACATACTTTTTAAATGAACTGAAAGACCTTCCAATCCATAAAAACATGACTTACAGACCTTTCCTCCAGAAAGACCAGTGACATGAAAATACAGAATAAACATCTAAGAGAGGGAGTTTTGCCTCTATTGGTTTGGGGAGGGGAGAATCTGGAAGGTGGGGGCTTGGTTTCCAGTTTGTTGGTTTTAACTCCTGGTTCTACAGTAAGTGTAAAGGATTATACCAGAGCCAACAATTACAACCTCTTCCATGATAGTTCTGTCTATCCTATATTAATATAGACTTCAAAGACTACTTTAATGATGCCATACATCTGGCAAGTTTCCATGGCACTACAGGCACCATGAAGCTCTCTAAAGACAGTATTTAACAGGTAAATAAATGATTTGATGACAGGGCTTGACATGGAGATTTCTAATGCTTGCAGATTTTTAATGCCCAAAATCTAGCCTTAAATGAAAATAAAACACTGGCCTCATTTTGGATTTCCCAAATCCATGGACAAATAATTCCAAACTTTCCCAAGAACAAAGCATTTAGAGAGGGGATTGTTGCTGCTGTGGGAATAAAGATTTTTATTCTGTGCATCATTGTTTGAGGCTTTTCTCTTCAAAAATGACAATTAATGAATTTTGTTTTGAGTTTTTACAAAAAAAATTCAATCAAACACAGACAGTTCTGCTAAACTACAACCAAACAAAGCACTACCCAAACAATAGCTCTGTAAAATACCTTCAGGAACCTAAGTAAAATTAAACAATTCAATTTTGATAATCCACATAAATTACTAAAAAAAAAAGCATTTGTTGGTTTAAAAGATGGCACCATTATGATTTGGTTAATCTCATAGTGTCTTTGTAAGCTGTTCACGTAAAACCTCTGGTTAAAAGGCAGCCAGTGATGGATGAAACAGGTCTAATTACATATCTCTTTGTAGGTTTGTCAAAAGCATAAATATTACACAAAGAAAATGGCTGTGTGATAAATTATAGCAAATTACTATAATAAAAAAAGTTTACTTTTGTTTTTGATAATCAGTAAATTAATTGTGTTTGTTGCCAATTTAAAATGTATAATTAGTACTACATCTGTGTCATTTAAATCAGCTAAGCAATTCTCATTGTATCATTACTGGAGGAATCTGAAGTGTACTTAATGTATTAATGACTCACAACAGGGAAGAATTCTCATTAGTGGAAACTTTTGCATAGTCAATAACCAAGAAAATTAGTAAATAAATAAATGAGTTCTCCACTAGCCTATGAATTCCATGTAGGCTAATAAATACTTGGTAGAAGGGTAAACCTCTCTAAAAAATAAAAAGGTGGATGTTTGCAAAAGCCACAGACACAATTTTTTTAACTTTTAATGGAAATTTTGAAAAACTAAATAGATAACTAACATGATAATGATTATATGTTAGACAGAATACAATGGTTTTACCTGTCCTTGCTACCAAATGAGTCATGCATTTAAGTCTGGTTGAAAATCATACAGACAAGCAGAATTTCAAGGCATTCAAGCTGTTCATAATATTCTGCTTACAAAAAAGAGGAAGGAGTGAGCAGTGAAGCACATAAATGCAATATTTCAGTGCACTAAGACAGCCCTACCTGCAAATCTCAGCGGGAACATGGCTGGGAGTAAGCTGCTCACTGAGGGTGCAAGTGGCGACCACAGACCACCTGACACTTGGCCAGCGCTACTTTCTCGCCCCTTTGCAAAATAGGCAAATTCATGCAAGTCCCATAATCATAAAATGTGCTGAGTTGGAAGGGACCCACAAGGATCATCGAGTCCAACTCCTGGCCCTGCATAGGACAGGCCAAGAATCGTGTGGTACCAAGTATCTTTTTCAACCTGGTGTGCAAGGACAGGTAGAAGATGGACTCCATTGCCAGCCAAAGACCTCACATGGTTCAGGGCCCATTTGAGTGTGGGCCTCGCTGTCACCTTCAACATGTGCCATATAAGAAATCATAACATTGCAGAAATCAATCAACTTATCCAACTATTTCAAACTGATACACTGGTCCCAAGTACCTTTCTGCGTTAGTTACTCTAGGTGCTTTTTAGGATCCTAAAGGGCAGAAATAAATGAAAAAAAAAAAAAAAGTACAACCAAATAGAGACATTGGTTTCTGTACCTCTCTAAGACAAGATTCATGATCATTTAGGTTTGCAACTTTTGAATTCAGACGCTACACCAGACACAAGACTGAAAGACCTGGAACTTTATCAATCTTCTCTGTATCTTGTACCGTTTCTTTCGGAAAAATAGCATTCCTGAGAAATTGAAAAAAAAAAAATTCATGGAATTTCTGGTTTGAGCAATCACTGTCCTGATCTTTAAATACATGTATCTTCAGCAAGCCAAGAGAATAATGTCAATAAAACTGACCCATCTAAACAGCCAAAGATCTAGGAGTTTGGCTTCTAAAGAGTGGAAAAAGTGAGTATAGTTTAATCTCATTGAAAATAAACCTTAAAAAAAAAACAAACTTGGTTTGGCTCTTTTTTTCTAAAATTTCAAAGTCTAGTTAAAAGTTAGCAGAGCTGGAAACAAAGACTACATGAATGAAAATAATAATTGAAAACACCAACAAAACCACTCTGCATTTTACTAACAATAATTTTAATTTACTAAAGGTAAGTGTGATAGTAGTCTTCCCAAACCCTGTTGTCTCAGACTATTCTTGGCAAATATTAAACATTTTCCTTTTCCTTAGCAAGTACTATAGATTCATTCAGGATGCTGAAATAAACGTGAAATATTAGATTATTGTACACACATGAAAAAAATTATTGTGTGACTACACCACTACGAATGATTTCTTAGTTTTGTAATTTAGTTCATGAGAAAAGCCAGAGATTAAAGCAAATATTTGTGGAACAGATCACATCGTCAAGGACTATAAATAGGTTGCGATAAATATAAACAGAATCAGTCTTTTCTTTCAGGCTAGAGCAGGAAATGAAATACTCCTCCACTTCCCTCAAAAACTGAGGAAAGAAATTTCTAGAGAAACTGGAGCAGGTTTTGCACCTCATGCCAATTTCAATGATAAGGCCCCAAGTTAGGAGGGGTATTCTGACTGAGGTAAGGGATTTGGGGTCAAACTCTTAGGTGACTTCAGCAGGATGAAGGTTGCCATGGAAAACAGAACAAGAAAAATCAGGGTCCCCATGTGAAAGAAGCCAAGACCAACTATGGAGGAAGATGTTGGCTGGTTTGTTCTTTGTTTGAAATGCTGTTTGGATGTGTGTGTATATGCTGTAAGTTTATTTCTATGTTAAAAAGGAATAAAACTGGAAACAACTTTGAAGCTTCCTTCAGGTCTTCTATACACAAAAAAATTATCTTGCAAGCTACCATTAGGACATTTATTCATAAAAAATAAATTTTAAAAATGGTAACAATACAAAGCTTGTGTTTTGAAAGAGCCACTTTCTCACTGGAGTAACATGCAATTCCTATAAGGAATCAAGTGCAATGCTTTTCTCAAGGGCCTTTTGAGTGGATTATTTATTGCTGTTTCCTGTTCAAGTTTTTATGGGCAGGTCAAGTGCCAGAGTGTTGCTCTGCTCTGTCTGCCAAGAATGATAAAAGCTGAACTCCAGTGTGACAACAGGACCATATCTAATTATTAAAGCAAGCAGTGCATGGATTGCAGAGGGGTCTCCCCACCAACCCACTCACCCCTGATTTTACTAATTTAACAGACAAAATCTTCATGGAACAGTAAACAGTAGGAGCAACAGCAATGCTTATGTATAATGCATTCTTTTCAAATTTCATTTTTCAAATTTTCTTTTTAAAAAAGCAAATAAACACAAAAGAATGTATTCTCTCTTCTTCCAATTTAATCACATAGTGGCAATGGGGACTAAAGACCTCTTTCACAGCCATGAGTGAGCTGCAGTCATGCTGCTCTACTTGAATCCCCCATGCTGTGCTGTCAGTGACCTTAGTGGTGACCTGAAGTAATGGTTATACTTCTTTTTTTTTTTTGTCCTTAGGAGTAACAATTCAGCCTCTGTATTCTAGGCATTAGTTCTGTGCTCCTAGTACCGAACAGAGACCAATCATTATACCAGTGAGCATTTGTTACATCTTCTTACACAGTCAGAGTTTCAATGCAAGTTCATTTGAAGACAGACACAACATGTACAACCCATGATTTACTTAAGGTGTCAATGGCAGGGGTAAATTTATTTTCCTTCAGCGCAGCAGTAAAGTGGATCACTTGCTTCCCATTGTAATCAATTCCACAACTGGGAGACTTTTGAAGGTATTCACTTATTAAATCAGAGCTTTTTTGGAAGAACATCAACTACTCCAGACAACATTCAGTCCCATACTGTATAATGAAAATTGTCACACACATTTACATTTGCAATGAATACAAAAAAGAAAGAAAAAGAAAAACAAGTGCAAGTAAAACAAAAGCCATGCAAAACTTAAAAAGACTCCTGAGTCTCAGTTTTTCTAATATTGTCATCTCTTTCCACTTCTGGGTTTTCCATTAATTCTGTGCTTCTTTTGGAAGTTCAGAAGAAAAATAAGCTAAAAATGTATATGCATATGCATATGTATATGTATATATATATAGATATGGCTTAAAACATCTAATCCTTCATGTTGGATGAAAGCAAGCTGAGCCTCTGCAGATGTTAATGAAGATTTACCTGGGAGGAAGGTGGATATAAATAAGTAGCATATGGAATGGGGCAACAGTAAACACAATAAGAGCTCGATGCAGATCTGGACACAACAGAATTTAATCTTTATACGCTCATAAGATTCCCCACAAAAATGAACTCAAACATTCAAGATTTAATACACATAGCTTATATTTGTTGACCAAACCATGATCTGAAAATACTGATAAAGACTATATTATTTTTATCAAAACAGTGCCACTTATGCATAACTTTTTGGTTATTAAAAATGCGATGTACTAAACAAACTAAATTTGAAAGCAGAGTAAGAAGAGACTACTCTTTCATGTGTAAAGGCTACATTAGCTCAGAAACAGAGAAGAAACTGTCTTTAGAAATACTTCAGTGGATGCTATTAAGACATCAGAGGTAAAAAGTGTGAGTACTTTGTGGATGTGAAATATAAGAGGCCATATTCAAAATTACAGATAAGGGATCTGGGCAGAAAAAACAGGACAGGAGCTGAGTCTGTTCCTTTGATGCTCTGTGTCATTTTCAATTTATATTTCAAAACAAAACTAAAAATAGTAAGAATGTAAATGCTGCTTCTCTGCAAAGGAATTCAGAAAAGTGAAGTAAAACTTCAAGGTATATGTAATTAAAATCAAATATAAATCAGATCTTTGAATTTGAATAGGAAGACAAACAGTGCTGAGTTACTACTCAGCAATAACCACAATAACTAAAATTATGGTAGGTGTTTCCTCAGCATAGAACATCCTAAAACACTACCCTGGAAAACAGGTAGTTTGCATATTGCAGAAATAAGTGGGTATGAAGTAGCACTTTTACAAATGTTTTTGTTTTATTTCTTTAATATCTTCTTCATTAATAGTGCTAACTCTGTGCTTTGACCAGGAAGGAGAATGCATGCTTCATCTTTATTCTCTTTATACGTTCCAAACAACAAGCTAGAGTGAGTTGTTTTCTAGCTACTGGCATAAAATGAGCAAAAAAATCACGAACCAACCACAAAAAAACCCTTACTGAAGAGTCAAGGAGGACTTGGCCAGCAGGATTAGAAGTTGGCAAAGCTGAAGCAGAGATCCTTCCTCCTTTTCTTATCTGCTAGGTGCTGCCAAGATGTGCATGATGCCAGTGACCATGGAGAATGTTTTACCTGGAGTATTACAAGAGATCAAGGCCTCCAAATGGTGAAATGGGATGATAGCTTTAGAGTCAGACAAAAGGCCAGGTACTCTGGCATAGCAGAAGGCAGCTAGTTAAGAAAATAAAGGCAAGGAGGACTCGAGTGTTGGTACCCCATTTGACAGAGTACTGTAACTATCAGTGTTTGCCTTGCTCAGAGCCAGCTGGGCCTGCAGCAAGACAGGACGACTGCCACTGTGCATGGCCATCTGGAAGGGTGCCATTTATGGGGAAGAGGAGTTAAAGGTGGGCTGGTGACAGAAAACAGCTACCAGGGGAAGCAGGGGAGTTGTGGGACTCCTTTCTGGGAGGCCTCTGCAGGAACACAGCTTGCTTAAACCCGACAGAATAAAAGCTGTCAGTACCTGACAGCGCTTTGTATTCCCATACTGAGGGTAAACACCAGGCAGAGAGAGACAAGAACTAAAAAGCAGCTGGGCTAAACACCCCAAAGATGTCTCAGGCAGAACTCTTTATAAAAGTCCAAGTAGCCCAAAGGCCAATGCGATATCGACCAAAAACACCTCTTCTCTTAAAATACACTTAAGCAAAATAAGTAAATAAAGCATGCCATATACTTCTGCTACAGAATTACTTTTTTTTAACAGTTGATTAGTCAAGATAAACCTGAACTTCAAGCACCCAGACAGTTTTCATCTCAGAAAAAGTAGTTTAGTCTTAATGGGCTGAACATCCTTGAGTTTAAGAGAAATACTGCTCTTCTTTACCCAATAACTGTATTTAATTCCCAGTTTAGCAATGAACTTCTCTCAAAATTTATGTGAAAATAAGCATGCTTTCATCACCCAGCTAGGCAGACTTCATAAATAGTAAGAATCACCATGAGGAAAT
This sequence comes from Promerops cafer, assembly GCA_013398275.1. NCBI lineage: Eukaryota > Metazoa > Chordata > Aves > Passeriformes > Nectariniidae > Promerops > Promerops cafer. The sequence continues at coordinate 1,809,868 of VZSE01010018.1, read as the reverse complement.
ATACCCCCTTTATGGTAAGATACCTAAACCCCTAAAATGTAAGGTGACCTTGTAATTTGTAAACTGTGCTTGCCTACTATGATAAATTATAAAGCAGATAACATAAGACAGCATTGCTTCATTTCATTTGCTGCCATCTTGGTCCAGAAATGATTGATTTCAAAATATCCTTGTTTCCAATTCAAAGATGAAACATCTATGTGGACACAAAATAATTTCTAAAATAGGAGTGATAAAACATGATGTTTGATTTTATTTTGTCACAATAAATAGATAAAAAAAGACCACATGAGCTACCTAATATGTCTCAGAGAACTTTTTGGTTCATTCCCTATATGCATTCAAAGTGATTTTTCCAGTCTAGCTATTAATGTCACCGGCAATATGAACTTTCACTACTTCTCTTGGAAAGTACGTCATGGTCTGATAAAACCTTTAATGTCAAGATAATTTAGAACAGACATCAGGAAAAGTAGATTTCATAGACATCTTACTGCACCTCACCCTCAGCTATTTATCTTCTTCCACAACATTTTCTATACTCAGAGATGGTGAATATCACCTTGTCCTGTTTAGGTAACCAAACTGCATTTGGGGGCCTGGATTTTTCATGTGCCTTGTAGTTGGTTTCTACCAAAAGTGGAGAAAGCCATTTTGTCCAAGGGGCCGTAAACAACAGGCTGCTCCAGCTCTTCTGGAACTCAGATGCTGAAGTGTCTTTGAACAGTGGTGACATGAGTGCACCTGCAGTGGATGCCCACTGAAGGCTGGATTGCAAGAGTTGATCCCTACACACATCCAGAGAAGAAGAACATACATTTTACAAAAGGGTTGGTGTGTGAAACCTTTAAATTGCTGATGTGCCCCTATCCAGTGTGCACAGGAAGGCATTAAATACAACACAGGTAACTTCTTGTGTGTAGTGCGTGCATGAGCATTTGTAGATATATTTGAGATCTTAATGCAACACAAACCTGAAACATATACAAAAACAGAAACATATATTGCAATGCCAGCTAACAGTGAACTGTGCAAAATAAGTGAAGTGAAGCAGTTCTGTGATGTGCCTGTGCACGAGACCAGCATACAAGGCTACCACAGACTTCATGGTTTAGCATTATAGAACCTGCCACAAAATCTACCCCAGTCAGGAAACTGTGTTCCAGAGTCTAGAAGAGGATTTAGTATTTTAAAATACAAACTATGTTCCCTAGCTCTTTTCAGTCATCAAGACAGCTTAGGCAGTTTTATTCACCTAGTAGCTCAGTGCCCTGGGTGGATATGTTTATTTGCATGGCTACGCTGCAAAACCAATCAAGTAATTGGTGTGGCTGAAAAAGAAAATCCAAAAATATCTTTTTTCCTCTGCTCCATAGGGTTGCTTTTTCAGCCAGATCTGTTCTTTTACTAAAGCCAGGAGACAGCAGCTACAATGAAAAAGCAGAGATGAGTTGACAAAGCAAAGGCTGCTTAAGTGTTGCTGCTGTGTGTGTGTAGCATAGTCTTAGATAAAAATATATGTATGCTGATATACATAATATGTCGGTGTAGGTATGTGTGATTATGCATATATATGTGTGTGTATATATATATTTATGTACAAATTTACACACAGTATAAAAAATTAAAACTATTCTAAACCAGTTTCTCAGGCCCCCTAGTCTTAACATTTGCACTGTAACAGACCTTTACCTCAATAGCAGCATTAGCTCTTCAGGCTCATCCCCTTCCCACTGTTTTTCCTTATTCCCAACCATCACATTTTCTGAAGTAACTAGGTATGTTTGCCATCAAACTTTACAAAGTTGTTGATGAAGTCCGGAGAGGAAACCAAAATAATTATACAGTGCTTTATCTGCATATTAAAAAGGTAAAACAAACAAACCCCACCCAAACGTTTTGCCTGTGAGAATAAGGAAAAGTCTTAGATGGCTCCTATTCAGGTCAACAGACTTACAAAATATCTGACAATGTCATCCTGACCTCTACTGGAAACCCTCAGCATTTGCAGGATTAAATTGTGGAACATCAGCAAACCCAGAACTAATAATTTAAAGATGTAACAAGTACTTCCCAGCATCTTTTCTACATTAATTACTAGACACTACAGGTAATAGTAGCAGAGAGCTGCAATACTACCAGCAACTAAAGAGGATGTAAAAAAAAGCACTTTGTAAAGTTCCAATAAGCTCACCTCTACAGCTGGGTTATATCTTCCCCAACTATATATATGGCTTAATTGTTGCACTCACTTTTAATCTGATCATTTATCCATATTCATTTTTGAATGTCCATCACGATAATGAAAAAGTCACAATAGGTACAAACATTCCCATCATGTCATGAGCTCCTAAAGCCCTTAGTGTTTAGAAGATTAATCTGAAGTTCAAAGTGGCACTCAGAAATAGGCAAGAAACTTATCAACTGCTAAAATCTTAGGTACTAACAAAAGGAATTATTAACCCTTCCAGGTTCATATCAGAAATCACAAATTCCGCACAATTGCCTTATGACAAATCCTGGAAGAGGTTAGAAAACCTAGAGACTGGAAACTGTAATTGAAATGTGCCGTTCTGCATTTCAATGCAATCACATCATTTGCTAAAACCTTAGGAGTGACATCAAACCTCCTGGAATGGTTGCATTTAGGCTCACTACTTTTCTCAGTACATAAAAGCAATTTAAGCCTGTGAGAGGCTCGTAAAATTTTTCCAGTATTTTGAGCTATTTTGGTGTTTGCTAAAGCAATTGCTATAGGTGAGTCAAATATAGAATGGTTCTACTCTGCTTTTATCAGACACACAGAAAGCCAGAGCTCATCATCCCAGCTGGGACCACTCTTGAAAAATCAGTACACACCAGGTGAGGTCTCAGTGCTCCACAGCAGCATTCAAGGTAGGTGTAAGTCCTATGAGGAGCAGCTGAGGGAGCTGGGGTTGTTCTGCCCGGAGAAGAGGAGTCTCGGGGACCCTTATCACTCTCTACAACTATCTGAAAAGTGGGTGTAGAGACATGGGTCTCTTCTCCCAGGCAACCAGCGACATGGAAAGAGGACATGGCCTCAAGCTGCACGAGGGAAGGTTGAGGTTGGACACCAGGAGGAATTTCTTCCAGCAGAAAGGACTGCTAAACGTTGGAATGGGCTGCCCAGGGAGGTGGGGGAGTCATCCTTCAATGGAGTTGTTCAAGAAATGACTGGACATAGCACTTGGTGCCATGGTCTGGTTGACAAGGTGGAGATCAATCAAAGGTTGAACCAAATGATCCTGGAGATCTTTTCCAATATAAATGATTCTGTGACTGCGAGGAGCAGCAAAGGGAAGATCCTATAGCAATGCACACACTGAGCAGCTGAAACCAGTCCCCAACCACACAGGAGGTGTGTACTCTGCACTCTATCAATCAAAGCCACCTGAAGCCATCTGGACCATGCAACAACACAAAGTCTGGACATAGCACAGCAAATAGGCCTGTTAGAAAAACTAGGGCTTGGCCTGCTGCAGAAACCAAAGCTTTGGCAGAGAGCAAGAACCTTTCTGGTAGAGGCATTTGACAAGAACAGCATTGAAACCAGCTTTATTTTAACAGAATGGAATGACTGGATGCAACCTAATATTTAAATGGTGCAAGCTCGTATTGGTGCATACCCAAATGTTGCATATTCTCCCACAGAAAAATCTGGCACTTTGGAGGCTGAACTGGGAGTGTGGGGGGGATCTCCTTCCTACACTTACAACTTATGGAGCATCTCACATGCCAGCTTTCTTCTTACATAACATAAGGCGATAAATCTGCTTGTCACAAATCAGTTATGGAAGAACACAAGCTTACTAAATGCATCTTCAAATCAAGGGCAGGATTCTCCTCAGTACTAGATCAAAAGCTCAAGTTATATTTGAGCTCTAATGAGAAGAAGCCTTATTTATTGGTGGTTGGGGCATAGGGCCAAGAAAGCTTCTGTGTTCCAAATCTGTGGCATACCAAATTCTTTACAGCTTTGAACAAGTCTGTGGCTCCATTTCTCCATCACATAAATACGGATTATAGTATTTGGTTACCTCAGCCTTAGAATAATATATATAGTCCTTTTGTTTTGTATTTAACAAGCCCTTACACTACAGGTATTGCCATCTAAATCTGGAAATTTTCAGATTTCATTGAAAAGAAAGCATGGGAAAAGATGTGAAACAGAAAAAAAAAAAAAGTGATTCTTACATTAGAATAACATAACTTCAGGTCTGATGGGTTATATAAAAATATCCATAAGGAAGAGTCAGAGAGATCCTTGTTTCCCCAACTGGCTTAGCAACAGGGGAAAACCAAACAACTCCCCAAATGACAGGCAACAAAGAAAGCTATTCAAATTTAATTCTTTCTGTATCTGTTAGTTTTATTCACAACAGCTATTTCTTACAGAAAATTATGCCTTCAGCAACCCACAGAGCTCCATGCCCCTGAGGATACAGCTTGCTCTGCATGACTCTCCCCCTCATGCTCCAGAGGGAGTGATTCCTGTGGGAACCCACTGGGAAACAACAACCAAGGCAAATAATGGTCTTTGAGGGAAGAGCAGGCACACTGTGGCTCTCCATGGAGCCACACATCACTCCAGAGGGCCCCATGGACAGGTATTAGTGCTGAGGGGAGGGAATACACCTGGAAGTAGGTGTGTGCTGCACCAAAGGCTAGACTCCCAACGTGCATCCATGGCCCCATAGCTGGCATTCCTGCCAAGCCAGGCAAGAAGAGAGGCTTTCCACTTTCTACCCATTGTTAAATACAAGGAGACTTGGAGCCAAGCATGACTTTCCCAAAGGACCTGCATGGTGATGCACTAAGGACAGAGCTGGAGATGGGGATCTGGAAGATCCGGGAGGCAGGTCCAGTGTGAGCTGGCCACACTAGCTGTGCTCAGGCACCGGATTTCCAGTGGAGTACAAGCAGGTGCTAAATCCATATGTTTTTAATAACAAGCATGTTTGTGGTGGTGCCTTTCCTTTTTGAAGCCTATCCAAGGACATGACTGACATTCTGGTATCCTCATAAAGGAAAGGGACCACCTCTCCTTTATCCTCATAAAGAGAGGGACCACCTCTCACAGCAAAGCATTCATGTCCCTTTTCAGAATTTGCAAGTTGAATAAATCTCAAAAATATACACGCAGTAAAATTTCACGGCATACCGCAAAGAAGAGAAGAAAGGAAAAAAAAAAACTTTCAAGTCTCGACCAATTTTGCACTATTTCTTGAACTGAAACAGTTTCTCCCCTGAAAATTTACAAATACAGTGGAAGTGTTTGATAAGGAAAAAGTGATAAGAAGGAAGAGAAGTGATGGCCAAGGCTCACAATAGTAGACAGAAGCTCAGGAGACTCACAGACAGTGCTGCAACAGTCTCTATTTATAAACATGATGCAGCCAGCTCACTGCACATGGGGATTGTGGAGAAAAGATTCACACAGTCTGAAGGATAGGTGTTCTACAGGAGCAAAGAACAAAAGAGTGAACATACAAGGGAAGAGAAGATTATTAGGAAGTAATGCCTTTCTGTGACTATTCAGAACACACTAAAATTCCTGCTACTAATTATGATATTGGCATGAAAGTTATCCCCACTATTGTGTAAAAAATGCATATTTAATGGCAAATAGATTAATACAAAGACTTTTGAGGCCTAACAAACATTTCAAAGTCATGTCTTTTATTTCCAAGGCTGGAGTTATTTAAGTGGTTTTTATTTTTTATTTTTAACAGTAAGATTGGAGCAAGGTACAAATAAAGGTTCTAGACCAGAATAGCTTAATGAAATAGTACTATTTATACTTGAAATACAAGCAACAAACAAATTTTAAAAGAACAATAGATCATATTTAAATGTGAAAAGTTTCTTTCAAGTTAAAACAGTTAAGATCCAAAGCTGGAAGCCAAGCCACAATTCCTTATGTACCAGCTGCTAAAATAAGATGGGGGTTATGTCCTAGAGTGGTCCTCTACCAGTAGGACTCCCAAACTGAAAAAATATTTTCCAAAAACCCACTGATCATGCCACAGATATAAACTACATGGAAGGGTACATAGAGAAGAGATGCCTTGAACTACGCACTGAAACTCAGTGGGGTTTTTCCCACCTCTGCCAAAGATTTCTTATGTTACCTTTTTAAAATCAAGAACAAGCAGATTTCCCAATATCCAAAATTCAAAATCCTCAGCCAGCATCTTCAACTTTTTTGTAATTATTTGTTGATTGAAATACATAGAAGATATGTATAAGGAGCCTATCGCCATGGGAACACTTAAGAATCTGAAATTGTAAAATTTTAAGCATCTAAACTCCTTATGTTGAGGCCATGAAAATCTCCTCTCTGTGTATGTGGGGCTTTTGGTGGGTTGTTTTGGGGTTTTTTTTCCTGAGTTTCATTTTACTCTCTCTGCAAAATAAGCAATACTATTTTTTTTTTCATCCCAGAGTCTTGTGTAATGAGATTATAAGAAAATCAAGTTTTGCCTCTTTCCACATAAAGTGAATCAGCAGAACCATAACTGTGGGTGGAGTTTTCAAGCACAACTACAATAAAAATAACATTCTAGCCCTTTCTGCTTATTACTTTTTCTTAAGGGTCTCTGGTATGAAGGAAATCATATAAGGCATCTAGTAAACCAGAATGTTTTGACAGTGGTCATTGATAAACTCTTTCAGTTTCAGCACAAAAGATTAATAATTTGTAACTGGTTACAGAATAGATCTTTTAGACAATATGTCTACACATGGAACTGCCTTGCAGAGGGGAACAAAAGGCTTTCTAAATATAGCTGAACTTGGGTGTAGATCACAGGACAGAGCCTATGATAAGCTGTAAGAGCATCCAAGGTAAGCACAAAATGGTCCTAAGAGCAAGTCTGTGGGCAGCACAACACTGCCAGTGCTCTCAGTGTCTCAAGCGGACTGTCTTGCCTATTATTTCTACATAATGCTATTACACACATAAAAGCCACCCTTCCCTGATGTATTATATTTAAACATGTGCTACTGTATTTACAGCATCTGCTTCCTCCTCAGGAGGAATTAGGATAGGTTGCTTCTAATGAAATTGACTAAAGGAAAATTATCCAACCTTTCTAATTTTTCCATAAAAATAATAACAAAATCATATGCAAAATGATACTTGTACATAACACCAAGTTATGCAACGATGAAAAAAACAAAACAAACAAGAAAAACTCCAACAAAACGACCCAAAATCAGGTGCATCATTACTAGATTTTCTTTTCCTTTTTTTTCCTCTTCAGTCAGCATCTCCTCCTCACAACTTCCCACATAAAAGCTGTAGGATAATTTCTGCTTCATCATTATTCTTCTTCCTTTTGCTCTCCTACAATAAGGAGCTCAAGGAAATATCAATCAAGATACCACCTTTCAAAATATATTTTCACATCTGAATTTGCATCTACTGTAATATTCAGAAGTAGACACCTGGCAAAAATCCTCAATATGTACACATACGTCCAAGAAGGAAAACCATCATCAAATCTGAAACTGCAAGCCAGCTCTGGAAGAAAGCAATCTCTCCAAAGACTTTTTGAACACTCAAGTGCATGATTTTTTTTGCAGACCATTCTGACCATCTTCCAGAAGTTCAACACACTTTGGCTCATGAGTTGTCAAGTGGGACCTTAAGGCATTTTCAATGGGGTTGAAAGTACATGGGAAGCAAACAGATCAGAGAGCACTGTACAGAGAATGTTAAGGGTAAATTGCATTCATGTCACAAAGCATTTTCACTTTTTCAAGGAATCCAAGCTGCAGGCATTTTGCTGCCACTAAAGTAAAAGATTTTTTCCTGAACTTCACATTTGAAGGACAGGATGTTAAAAAAGCACATTACAAAACAGCATCAGCAGCCACTACAATTTTTTTCAAATCTGAGCAGGAGGGATAACACTATCTATTACAGATCACATAAACCATATGAAAAAAACAAAACAAAAGTACAAGAAAAACTCTTTAAATTGTGTGGATCTGCAGAAGAAGGGTAGATTTGGTGAATTAAAGTTGGGTTTTACCACTCTGCAGCTAGTGCTGGTCCCTCCTTTCCCACTTGCCCCTTCGGTCCCTGGACAACTAAGCAAACTGATTTTATTTACAGTCTAAATTGTCCTCCTACTGAGAAGGACAATATTGCACCTCTCAGCAGAGCAATCTCAGTATATTATTTATAGTCCGATTTTAATTATTTAATTTTTCATTAACCACTGAGAAAAAAAACTAAGCAAAAAATACTAGCAACTTAATTGTCCCAATTTCTCCTTGTGCACACTTGGGAGGGAAATTCCCTGAGGTTTACTGCCTCAGGAACAAAAAAGTTAATGCTTTTAAAAAACGCTTCTTTAGAAGTTCAAACAGAAAAGCATGTGTGGAGGCTATCTGAAAAGTATGATGTTATATCACTATGATACACAGACCAATACTCAATGGTCTCTGAACTGTTGAGGGAGAACAAACTCACTTCACCCAGGTAGCTCTAAAACACATGTACCTACTTCTTAGACAACTTTTTGTTACAGAGGCAGAGTTATGCAATCAGCTCCCTTGTGGAGAGCCACCTTTTATGTAGCTAAATCAAATCCTCAATCAGTCGTCCACAAAAATAAAGATCCGTTTTCCAAACTCTAGAAGAAAAATATTCATTTTCTTCTGTTTTGTTTTTATGAGAAGACACAGTGTTTTATCATCTAGAAAAGAGTAATACTAACCCTGTTTTACACAATACATAAGCTCCAAAACAAATCTATTGAAGCTTCAACCAAAATGTTTGTCTCAATCTTTGTGAAATAGAAATTTTAAAAAAATATGAACTAAATACTGCTGAACAATAATCAAGAGAGCAAGGAAGTGCCACAGAAGCTTCCAGTAAATAATGCAATTGACCAGTTTTTCTACAGTTAAACCAGAATAACCTTCCCTATCTTCTGTGTCTCTGCTTCAGTTTAGTTTAAAAACTAAATGGAGTATTTTAAATGACACTAAAACCCAACTGATTTATGAAACACTGTGTAAACTACATCATCTTGAACAGGCCAGCACTAAAACATCTCATGGTGACTGGTTCGTGTCATTTACATTTTCCCCTTTGAGGAGAACAAAGATTTACAGGGCTTCATTTGAGTACTAACTTTGAATACAGAGACAAAGTGGCTTAAGTGCCTTGTCCTGAATTGATGAAAATTGAAACCCTTTCAACACAGCAAAGGCTTGCAGTACATACAACATTTACAATTACTAATGACCAATTATCTGCTAATTAAATATAAGTGGCATTGCACCCTAACCAATGGCTGCATTGGGACACCACAACACTTCTTTATTCTAAATGGTAATTACTGCAAAGCTTAATGTAAGGCTGAGGAGGCAAAGTTTGAATATTGGCATGTAACTACTTACAGCTGAGTAACAGGAAGTGCTGAGACTGAAAAAAAACCCCTAGCTCTCCAATCTTATATCTCACCTGGACATTAGATATTTTAATCAGAATTGCAAGAAAGTGTCTATATGCACTGGGGATCCAAAGCTGAAAAAGAAAAAATATGTCCACAGTTTTTATTGTCGGTGTTTTTTCTTGTGGCTTGAGAATTTCTGGCTAATTTGTCCTTTTGATAGCTCATCTCTTATCACTTGCTGTTCCTTCTAATAAACTTGGAAATTTCCATAAAATTCATACTAAAACCAAGTTGCACCAGAGAGGGAGCCATGTTCTATAGTAAAGAGAAGGATGGATTTGAAAATGCAAGGAAAGTTGTCAGATGCCTTGGCACAGTTTTCCTGTGAAATTTGACATATATCTCAAAATATTTTGTTTTATTACTATTCGGGCACAAATTGAAATCTTTGTAAAGAACTTAACATTTCTCTATCCTAAAAAAGTACACTGAATGCAGGCACTAGGAAAAGGGCTCAAGCACCTGTGCAGCCTTCCTTCCATTCTACATCATAACACGGCACAGGAATGTTGTGTTTGTGAAGGGATGGAATGGCAGGAGACACCACCCAACCAGGAAGTCTGGACATGGGAGGCAAAAAGAAGCATAAGGAAGAATAGTGAATAAACTTGTTGATTCTTACATAAAAATGGGAGTCTTTGATTAAAGAATGCCAAGTGAAATAATTAGTCTAATCATTCTCCTTCTGAGTGGTTCACATTGTAGTGAAGAAAAAAATAAACATTTCTCTCATTTCAAAGAAAACATTTTTTTTTTTTTCCCATGGCATGAAATTCCAAACTTTGATATAATATCCTGATCTTTTTCTCATAACAGGAGAGTTATTCTCAGAAGAAGAAAGTTCTTCCTAAAGTTTTGGAGCTATTTATCTGTCTGAACTCTTCCCTTATCTAGTTTCCCTTATATAAATTGTGAAAAGATCTCTCACCCATATGCACAGCCTCATATTTTGATGGAGTTTTAAATTCCTAATTTCTTCTACACAAGGGTAAATCACCTTAAAAATAAGCATTCTTTGACCAAAATCACATTAAAGCACAGCATACTCAGCAGTTTCTCTCATAACTGGTGGAAAAATTTACAAGAAAATGTAGACGGAGGGAAAAATGAAATAAAATAAGGTCAGATAAAAGAAAGATGTAAAGAAAAGCTTAAGGAAGGGGAAGCCATAATTTTCTAGGGGCACAGGAACAGTAAATGTGTATGTGTGTGTATAAATAGCATAAGCTGCACAGAGAATGAGTAATGTAAAATAATAAAAAGGAGTCACTTTGTTTTGCTTGTAAAATATACACTGATTTCTTTCCAGAAATGATACTTTAGGCTCACCATTAATTCTTTCTGAGTTTTACATGCTGCTTGCTTTTTTTTTTCTCAGAACACAAAACAGTTAAAATGCCAAAGAAGTTCTGATTCAAACTGATATCCCAAACCTTGTTAGTAGTCAGTACAGAAAATTCCTCTGTAGCATGGAAAAATAAATATATCTGTCTTCTTGTACCAAATCTGTTTTATGTCATGCTATAGTTTAACTATTAACAGGACTCTGAGACGATTAATGCAACAGCAAGTCTCCCAGCTCAGAAAATACCCTATATTTTACACCGGGGTTGCACAAAAACCCTCTTCTAAAACAGATACTGACAGAGACTAATAGTAGATGCTGTAACTTAATCTCAGAACCCCAATGATGTCAAACCTCTTGAGCATCATATACAGTTTATGGTAGGGTATTATCACAATCCTTCAATGGAATTACAGTTTTGTAACTAATCTCTCCCTATCAGTTACACTACACAGAAACTGTGAAGTCCAAATACAAAGAGACCATAGGTGTGAATGATTGCACTTGAGTCTTTCCCCCCAACCATATTTCTAAGCCCCAGAGTGATGAATGGCACAGCAGTTATAAATGGGCCATAGGGTCAGTGGAACTAAAAGCTGAGAGTTCAAAGAAAAGTCACAATTCTTCAGAGTTCAGCAAAAGGCCAGAGACTGATGTTGCAATGCTTCATGATAAATGGCCAGGGTTGTTATGCTCCAATTAGAGAAGATAGGAGGTTGGCAAACAACCATGGCAATGGGAACCCTACAGCCTCAGACCATCCACATCACCTTGCAGGTCTCTAAGTGTTATGGCTTTCCTGTGTTAGTCTAAAATTCTTCATTGACAGAAGCTTAACAGTCACAAATAAACCAGCCCCAAGACGGAAATTAACCACACAAATTTAACATAAATCGATCGCATCTACACGAGTTCACAAAACGACTCTGAAGTGTGAGGAGAGGGACTTTGTCATGAACAAGAATTATCACAGTAGACTGAAGGCCAAATCTACTGACAATTTAGGTACCTAAAGGGAGAAAAAAATCAGGAACTAGAATTGAGGCACACCTGAGTTCAAAAGGCTGATTCAGGAATAAACCTGAACAGACACCTGAATCTCTACCTGTGCCACACAGAGAACTGGAAGCCAACAGCATCTTTCTTTCATGGAAAGGGTATCACGTTTACACCATTTTCTTAGGCACTGAAACAACTGGATTCCAGACACACGCACATCTTACAATACACTCTTACAATCCAAGTGAACACCCTTCCCACCAAGAGTGTTTTTCATCCTCCACTAGTGTGCAGTCAGGAGATGAAAACTGGTGGATCTGTAAGGATTGCTGGCAGGAGGACCTGGCCTTTTGCCATTCCTGTGCAGGAAGGAAAGATAATTTAAACTGATTTAAACTCCAATATTACTTCTACTTTTTAGGAAACAGACTAATGTATAAATAGTCGCCATTGAAGTGAGGCCTGGAACAAATCTCCTTCTGCTAGATGAGATTCAGATTCTAGATAGGCTAAGCTGGAAAGATCTCCAGGCATCTCTGAAAAAGATTTCCTGAACAGACTTTCCAAGTGTTTGTTCATAGCTGAAAGCACCAGATTCCCAGAATATTCTTACTATGATATTTTATGGTTGAATTTTAAGGACCATGGTCTAAAACTGGATCACAAAAGTGATCATGCACTGATAAAAAGATTTGCAATTACACAATTATGAAATTATCAATATAGAGAAAGATTTGCATTAGGAATTAAATTACATGCATTTTCCAAATCCTGTTCTCTAAAAAAAGCCAAAATTAATCTTCACTTAGTACAGTTCATTGCATCTCTGCAATAACAAGAGTAACAACAAAGAAATAGTTCTGAGTTGAATACTTTTACATAAAAGCTTGAACAGTAATGAACTAAAAATAGACACCTATTTGTCAGAAGGTTCTTAGAGACAGTACATGAGGAAATTTTGCATGAAACAGCTATTCAGGCTGCCTGAAAGTGTTCTCCAGAGATGTGTATCAGTGCCTACAGTGAAATCACATAAACAAAATAATTGGTCATCCTCACTTCTGTACTATTGTCTTACATGATGGATTAAATGTCCTAGTAATGCTAAACCAATTCACCCATAAATGAATGATCAGGCCCCAAGATCAAAAAGAATTTGCTCACCTTTAAACACCAGAGTTGCAACGGGAATAGGAAGCACTGTTCACAATAACCAGAACACTTCTTAACGCTTTTTTAAATACGACTCTTTGATTTCCCCTATCAAATCACTCGTTACCATGGGACTTCACTAAAAATAGTACAAATGTTCTTAAGTAAAACATTCATAAGGCAGGAAATGGGGAAATTAATTCCCCATCTCATTCGTATATACAGACTGAACAGACTTTCTTTATGTGCTCATATAACATTTGCTAAATGAATGTTCACTCCCTCACTACAAATACGCATCTGTAGCTGTTTGATTTTTCACTGCAGAGTCACTATCCTTGGTTCATAAAGTCCCTGAACTACAAATTGTTGAAGGTTAGGAAAATATTCCTGGGAAGTTTTATTGTTTGCTGACAAGTTAGACTTTCTTCCTTCAGCAGCCATCACTGGTAACTGCCAGCGATGGAACGCTGGCCTCTGTGGTCCCAGTAACCTGGGACTGGTTACAGTCCTGCAATCACACACACACACACTGCTGCTTTCATTCTCATATGTCAGAAAACTGCATTTACTGCACCAACTCTTTTTTCAATATGTTCTGGAATACATGCTCATCTGAGTGCAAGAAATATGTCTTCATCTAGGTATATATTTTGACATCTGAAAATATTTAGAGGTAATTTTCCAAATAGATCTTTCTTAGTAAGACAGAAAGCCCAACTGATCTATAAATTCTCTGCAACTTAAAGTGCAGTAATTTAATTTAATTTTATTGCAATCACTGAAGCATGCCTGAACACACACCTGGATACAGCATGGGCAAATCTTGTTCAGTCTGATTTCACAGTTTGGTTGGGAAGGAACCTTAAAGCTCATCTTGTTCCAACACCCCTGCCAGGGAGAGAGACATCTATTACTAGAGCAGAACCCCAGGCTCAGAGACCCATCCAACCTGGCCTTGAACACTTCCACGGATGAGGCATCTACAAGTCCCCTGGACAACCTGTTCCAGTGCCTCACACAGTAAAGAATTATTTCCTAATATCTCATCTAAATCTACTTTCTGTCAGTTTGGAGCCATTCCCCCTTGTGCGGTCACTACATACTCCTGTAAATAGTCCTCATCCTTTCTGTAGGCTCCCTTCAGGTAACAGAAGTCTGAAATTCAATCATGTCAGAGTCTTCCCAGGCTGAGCAATCCCAATTCACTCAGCATTTCTGCATAGGAGATGTGCTGCATCCCTCTGATGAACTTGGTGGCCCTTGACAGCAGTAGCACAGGCAGGGCAGACAAGGAGGCAAGGAGCAGGTGGCAGCAGTTTGATTAGAGGCCTGGAGTGAACAGTGAGGGAATAAAGCAAGGAGGACACAGTGAAGAAGACAAGAGAACAAGGCTAAAATTACATGGATGTCTCGCAACAGATTGATCTATAGGAGGACAGCGGGTCCCATTTGCTGAAATAAGAATCATTTCACAGAAGCTCACTATCATGCTGTCATCCTCTATTTAGCCAGCCAATTTGTGGCTCACTTGGTGGGGACCACCCTTATTTTAGGCAGGAATTTTTAATTTACTGTACGTGGGTCAATATTTAAATTATCTGTACTTCTTTGCCTTCTTTTGCACTTCCCTCCTTTTCCAGCTCTCTCATTACCTTCGTACCTTTCAGGGCAAAGCTGGGAACTCACAGACAGTCCAACACCCTCCACAACCCTGATTCACTCCCAGCAGGTGATGGCAGCAATGCCTGGCATTTAGCAAGCATTCTACAAGAGCTAGGAGGGAGGTAAGAGAAGGTCACATGGTCACACACCCATTTCACCCTGTCAGCAATACCCATGTGGTGTTATTACAGACTGCCCTACAAACTAACAGAGAAATCCTGTGGAAGGTCAACAGTTAAACAACAAGAGTCTCATCAGGACAGAAATCAAGGAGGTTCAAATTTTGCTATTCATTCACAGTTATGGCCCCAGATTCAGAACACCCTGGTTCTCAGGGCTCACCTGGCCTTCTGAGACAGAGGCACAGAGACATATCTGATTTGCTCAGCGTGCAATTTTACATGACAGAGAAACATTGTGTTCAAGCTGTTCCAAAAGGGAATTCTTCTCAGTGATTCAGAAGGAGGTTTTGAATTCTGATCTCCAAGATACCAAAGCTGTAACCTGATCACCAGTTATTTTGGAGAGAGTACCTCTGGCTCTGCTGGAGCTATCCCACTTTGTATAAACAGTGCAAGAAGACTCTGCCTGGACAGCTGCTGGCTGGGGAGCCCCTTCGCTCATGCAGGCAAGGCAGAAACCTCAACATGAACCTCAGCTTCCTGGTAGGAGCTTTCACAATGGTATTACTTGCTACTTGACAGCCCAACCTTTCTCTCTTCTCTTCCACTCACCCAAAGGGTAGTCAGGAAGATTTCTTATTAATCAGATCAGGTTTCTTTGACAAGATGATTTCCCATCAGCTCCACTTGTACAAGGCAGAGCTGTGCAGGCATCATGACAATTCCTACCTGGAAGCAGTTTGCTGAAATGGAAGACAGAATTCAGCTTTAGGGAGGTCTGGCTTCTCCCCAACAATTTCAACCTCTGACACAAAATGAGTAATTCTGAGAGCAAAGATCAACCACACTTCAGAGTCTGGACATCAGAAACTGGCAATTGTTGCAAGGCAGACACTGACCTTTGAAGTCCTGCTCTTTCATTTAGTACAGCAAAAAGTCCTTAGCACTCGCACTTAAACCACAGTGACTTCTATCCAAAGTGCACATTGTACTGAAACTCTCCTGCAGAAGACTCTGAACTTGTATCTTCCATTTTGAGAATACTGCTTGAAAAAATTTGGCACTTCAAAAGAGACATTTGACTTTTCCTTGTCTCAAATGATTGCCCCTTATAGTCCTTGAGCAACTGCAGCTTTGGGAGCATTTCAAAGATAAATGCTCTACCATTTGGTCTCAGAGAAAGTAGTCTGAGCTACTGTAATTCCCCATTATCATATTCTTTGAAAATGTACTATTGCTTAGTGAGAAACAGCTTAATTTTCTCAGTCCTATTTTTAAGCTGTGGTACCTAACAAGGCTGATACTTAAGGTGAAGAAAAGGTAGTTTAATGTATTTCTTTTCATTAAATCTGAAGAAAATAATAGCTGCATCCATTTGGGGTAGGAACAGATAAAAAACATCATTAAGTTCCTAAAGCCTGTGTTAAAATGCAATCTGTTATCCTTAAGAAAACAATCATTATCTTCCATCTCAATGAAATATAATGTGTGTGTACACTCATACATATGTATGCCAATGCACAAAAACACAGGTTTTCTGTTTTAAATTTAAGTGACAGCATCTGAAAACAAACACACTTGGATGTACATACTTACGCTCTAAAATAATTTACCATACTTGAAAGGCCAAAAACACCAACAACAAGAATAAAATCCCAACCCCAAACCAAAAGTTACCAATATTTCTCTGTGTTTCATTTAAAACACTTCATTATCTATTCTGCTTTCTGTTACGTTCTCAGATATTCTCCATCTGACTTAAAACCTTATAGCAAGGTTACCAGGAGGAACAGAATCAGGTCAGCACATTAAACTAGATTTTTCTTTTACAACAGCTTCCAGGCAAATCTTCAGATTTTCCATGTTATTTACAAGGACATTAAGAAGGACTTGTGCTTTCTACCTCAGTGATTTATTCTTCCCATATGCAGATGTGGAAATTCTTTAGAAGCTGGTTAATTAAATGTTCTAGCAATAACAGTATGATCTCGACAGACTAACTTTGATTTACCAATCTTATAAAAAGTCTGTCCTTACCTTTCAGAATCTGACTTTAGCATGGGATGTGCTAAATGAGAATAATAACTCTTAAAATAAATTAGCTAAAAAAGTTAGTGTCTTACACCCCAACATATAGCTGCAAATACAGTAAATGTTTTTACATAAGGATTTGACAATTTGTTATAAAATATTTATGAAAAGTATTTGTAATATCAAGAGTACCAAAAGTTAAGCTATTATTAGAAATGACTTGATGATGAGAGGCTCTTAAACAGACACCTACTGCTTTTGTCAAATACAATTTCCATAGCAGCAGTACACTCCCACAGTTTTGTTATTAGATAAGGGAAAACAAGATCTTCGTTCAGATAGATTTTTTTTTTTTAAACTACTACCTATTTTGTATTCAAAATAGGTCTAGGTGATTTTCTAAGCACCACTATACTTAACCCCAACTATGAGGAATTAGTATTAAATTTTCTTCTATTCTATTTTTATCTAGAAGAAATTTTCTGCTATTTTATTTTCACTTGAACTGTGTGGGCTCTCTTCATGACCTCAATTTGATACAAATCACAGAACATCTGGAACCACATGTGCTTTCCTGGCTTCCTTCATGCTGGATTTAAATATTTTTATTTTAACTGGTACACAGTACATGATGTAACACATTATTACCACTAGAAAAATTGACAGAAACCATCTCCTGTGTATCCTGCCTGCCCTTTCCAGCCTTCTTCCCCACATCCCCTCTGCTGCAAAAGAGACTGATTCACCAGGACTATTAAATGTTAGATGTAGTGCTGTATGGTGTGAACCACGATTCCCCTCTTGCAGAGAGTTGTAGCTTGCTTCTAAGAAAGTTTTCAAGAATTACTGGGGGGTTTGTATCATAAGTAACTGATAAATCTGGAGTTACCCATTCTCACTCAGTTTATTGATAGAGGCAATAGTATTACGGCTTTAGAAAGTGAATTCACAGGAGAATTAATTGCTTGCAAAAGCTTTTAAACAAGAAGAATTCCTCCAGAAAAAAATATCTGGGTAATATCAGATTTACATGAGAAGAAGAGCAAGTGGCAAATGCATCAGTGTGTTCTGAAAGATATTTAGGTAAAACTAGAGGCATCTTCTTCAAGATGCTATTTCCTGGGAGTGTGATAGTTCTGTATTTACATATTCCATCAGGCCCAGCAAAAAATTCAAACCTTATCTACATTGTAACAGCCTATGCAATCAAGGAACATGTTCTATAGCAAAGATGCTAATATTTGTTTCCTTAAATGCAAATTGAAAAGCTGCAATTTTTCACATCAGATAATGTCATACCACCAGTCAGTCATACATAGAATCAGATTTTATCTATCAGCTTTATCACCAGACTGGAAGCAACCAGAATACAAGTACTGGGGTCCTGCAATTAGTGATAAGAAATAAATCCCACCACTCTTGCTGCTACCTAAACATCCTCAGCAACTTCCATGACTGGACACTAACCACAAGATCAGACTGGGACAGTGTCTCCCCTAGGCTGCTTTTGTTTACTTTTAGGAAAAATAATGTTCTTCAGTAACTTCAAGTTATATAGCTCAACAAAAATATTATTAGTATTCTTCCTACAAAACTTAATAGTACATTTATATCAAAAACACCATTAGCTTGCCTGGAAAATCCCTTAGGAAAAGTCTTACCTTACATGGAGGAGACAAATTAAACCCAAGTTTGCAGTTTGAGACTTTCTTTTTTCTTCTAAAGATGAATTTATCTCTTTTCAGTTCAGTACCTCTGTGCTCTCTTCTGACCTAATTTTGTCTGTGATAAATGCCAGAGTTTCAGTGGAGTCACTTGAGCTCCTGTAAGAAAAGAACTGAAGTAAAAAATGAATGCACTCAACATTCCTGCTCTGACAGATTGCTTGACAGGACACTAAAAGCCTTGCAAGGCTATAGGTGAGGTAAAGCCCCAGAACTGCCATTCTTTTAGACAAAATTGCATTTCGGTTTTCTGCTAATTATTCTGTACTAACATAACAAAGTTAAAGCTCATTCAAACTAAGCAGGTCTACAATTTGTACAGGCCTGATACAGGCTGTATTATAAGATTCGTTCCCAGGGTATTGCATGACCAGAAGACATTCAAATTAAATTTCAGCCTCAGTTTAGACAGGAGAAAGACAAAAAGATGCATTCTACTGAGAAGCACTGCAAAGCACATCTGGCACAGAAGTTTAATTAAATTACTACTTTCTGTTCCTCCCCTATCCAAGCACCTTGCTGGGATTGGTTTTCACTTGTTGATGGAGGGTCAGCAAATTGCATGGAAGACTGAGCACAGGTACACCTGCTCTTGCAGAAATGGGCAGAGAACAGCCACAGAAGGTGCAGGGAGGCTTCCCATCCCAGCCCTTCCAGGGGAATCCCAAGGTGTGTCAGAAGACCCCTCACAAAAGTCCACATTGCAGGATAAGGCAGGCAAGATGGCTCAGACCCCTCAGGTAACAACAACATTAAAAGGGCTCTACTGGCCAGAGCCAAAAGCTCTTCCAGCCCCATATCCTTTCCCAAATGCTGTCCTAGGCATAACACGGGCAAGCACACCATGATATTTGCTCTACTGTTTCCTCCCAGCTTCCAGCACCCTGCAGCCTTGGGGCTTACAGAGCCAGCAGGCATTTCTTTCCAGGGCTTACAGCAGGGCTAAAGCCCTCCTGGATTTATAGGACTCATTTATCTCCACCTCAACAAATAAAGTTCTTCATAGAGCAAAGAATTCAGCTGGAGGGAAAAGCTGAAGGAATTAGATCAGATAATCTCACCACCACCTAACACATTTAGGAAGAGGAGTCTTTTTCTGGAAACTGAACCAAAGCATGTGACACCTTATGAAGTCGTTGGTGGGAGGCCAACAATTAAACAATTGTGGCTATATGTTATACAATCTTAAGCCTTAAGATGATGTAATAAAAACATTTGAAAATGTTTGCTTATAGCAGAAATTTAACCAAGTTGGGCTATTTTAATACCATGATCAGTTTCACTGAGTCACTGCAAATGCTCCGAAGTAGTTTTAACTTCCTAGAAATCATGCAGGTATATTCTGAAATCTCAGTTTGTTGAACAGGCAAATGTTTTGTTACGTAGGATCAAGGAATGCCCAGCTCTGTCTTCTATTAGCAAAAAAATTCCACAAGATACTTTACCTGAAGCATATGAGAACAAAAACTGTCTGTTTACGCTGCTAATGAACACTTGCTTCATATGAGATGAGCAAGAAAATATATTTATCAGAAGAGCAAGCTTTCCTCTATTCAAACTGCTCCATTTTTTCCTAGTGTCTCCTCAGTCCTCTGGGGGGGAGGCGGGGGGGAGAACAACAAAAAAACAAAAACACCCCAAACCCTTCTTTAAGGAATAGGATTATCAGATCTTTGAATTAGTAGTAAAAGACAATATTGTAGACATATTAAGAGTACAGTATTTCCCAAGCCTATGTAATAAAATTCCTCAATGTCTTTAAACGATTGACTGAGGCTCTGAGAAATCAATATTTAAAAGCACAATTCAAGTCTGACTTTCAGATGCCTAAGTGAACAGTTAAAAGAAATTTCAATATTTAAAACAGTACAGCCACAGTTCCTCTGCACTCCATTATTGTTAGAAGATGGGTACATTCACATGAATACCATAAAACAGCACACCCACATTGTTTAGGTATTATCAAAACTTGCAGATCTACATAAGAGGAACAAATTTATGAAAGCATTTAGAGATCACATTCTTGTTTTTAAAGGAAGAGCAGATAGTTTTCATGCATCCTATTGCTTAAACACTTCCTCATCGCCTAGAAAACATTTGAATTTTCAAAAGTTTAAGGAAATTTAATCTTGTTTCCCAGTGTCAATGATGCTAAGGTGTTTACTGAAGTAGTGTCTCATTTAAAAGCTCACCTGAAATTAAAAAGAAAATATGAAAGGCATAGACATAGGTGTAGCAATCATTAGTACTCATTCTTCACCATTCTTCTCCATCTTTTTCACGGTACTTAAATCCCTAAGCCAAACAAAAGCACCCTGATCATGTAAAAATTTATACTTAGGAGACAGGCAGCTGTAAAAACCAAAACCAAAACAAAATAAAACAAACAAACAAAACTCAAAAAAAATCAAACAAAAAACCCTCACCCAAACAAAACAAACAAAAAAAAAAGGTCGAGAATGACTGAGCACTGAAATTATTTTGCAGAAATGAGAGTTAAAAACCTCAGTGCTTCATTCACTTCTAATATCAAAGTAATAGCATTTATTTTCTAATGATTTTTTCTTACAGTGAGAAATATAATCTTGTATAAGTAATAAGTAATAGTAATCAGAGTACCAGCTATAGAAAACACAGCAGCAATATATCCATAGTTTCATATTGCTGCTGTTACACATTTTCCCAGTTTTGGCACTCCTTTTATAAACACTTTTTACCTTGTGCTTGAATTTTTCTGGCACTTAAACTTTTCCTCAAAGTGCTGAAAGGATTTTAGAAAAAGCAGTTGGGACTGCACCAGAGAAAGGAAAATAAAGTCATGTTTTACACGTGTGTCTAATGTTTCTCTCTGCCTTCCACAATTATAGAAAGAACAGGATTTCCAAAACTAGTATTCAAAAACTGCTTGTTTCCTCCACTTCCAAACCAAGCAGGGCATTTAGCTCTGAAGACTGGAGGAGGGATTTAAAGGAGAACATTCAGCACTGGTTTGTAAAGCAAAATGGTTATAACTTTTGCCAATATTACTACTCTTACTTTACAAGGAGCACTTGGCACCAAAAACTATCAGGGCTAAAGACTGCTAAGGCACATCCCCCTTACTCATCAATCCCTGGAATCCTGGCAGGGCAATGTGCCTTACTATTAATTGCAATTACTATTGCTATGATTGTATCACTGCTTCCTGCAATTGTGCAGCACAGTGCCGAAGATTTTTTGCAAGGAAGCATCCCCTGTGTGAAAGCATCTCCTGTGAGCCTCTCTGGTTTCTGCAGCATCATCAGTACCATGCCAGCAACTCTCCATTCAATTCTGTTTCCTCTCAGCTTGCCAAGGATCACGGGATGGGAGTTGTTTATTGCAGACTTCTTTATTCTAACTGCTCCCAAGAGGGGCCAGCACAAGTGGTTTGATTTACTACGAGACCCTGAGAGTAGCTCAGCTGGGCAGAGCACTGTGTTAGTAACACCAAGGTTGTGGTTTTGATCCCTGCCCAGGCCACAAACCTAAGAGCTGGACTTGCTAATTGATTGTTGTGGGTCCCTTCCAACTCATAATATTCTGTGCAATCTGAAACGGGACTTAAAGGACTGGAAAGAAGTTCATTCTGACATGAGTGATGACAGAAATCCTCTTCCCCTCTTCTTCCTTCAGGAGAAGTACAACTAAATAAGGACTAAAAGCTGAATCCTAGGATGAGTTGCCACTACATGGTCATTTGAGCAAGGGTGTTTTGCACTGGTATCCAAGTGGCTGCTGCTGTTTGTGCAAACAGTGATCCATGGTAGCCATGCAAAAAGCCACACACAAAACACTTCTGACCTCTGGAATCTTACCGTTCACTTGGAACACAAAGGCTTTAACAGAGAGAAAAAAAAAGTACAAATTAAAAGCTGAAAATGACAGCTTAAGTTCACTTTTCTCTTTAGCATTTACCCCCTAAAAATAGCTTTTTTTTTTGAAGTTCCATTTAGCACAGAACTGGCTAATAGGTGAACAATTCCCTACGGTGAACTCACTCCAATAGTTTTAATATCAGCATAATAAAACTAAATTTTAATTGACTTTGACATTACAGTTACCCTAAAATGAGTCTTATTCTGCTTTCAACTTAATCACAAGTAACATTTTCTTTATAAAGTGACAATACTATTCAAGACTTGTGACGTGAACATATCAGATACCCATGGTAAATAACATTCTGGAGACTGTTGGCTCCACACAGCACTCTAAAACCTGGACACTTGCATTTGACCTATGATCTCTATAGATTTTTTCAGTTTCTTTTATCCTTTTTATATGGTTCATTAATTTCAAAAGTGATTTTTAAAAGTATTAGTTTTTCAGAAGTCAGAACAAACAAAAAAACTTCAAGGTTATTTTAAGGCTGTGTGCTTGCAGAAGTTTGAGTAGCTTTGAACTAAAATATTGATTATCAGCTTTCAAGGTGGAACTACCAAGCCCTTGCAAACAAATCTGATGGAGTGGCAGCCTGCAGCCATCCAGGACTTGTTAAAATGCAAGTCTGAAGGGTTTTGCCTTTTCTGAACACACAGCATATTCCATTTTCTCCTTTGTGGAGGAGGAATCACAATAAGCAGACAAACATACATACATATATGTCTATTCATACACACTCATTTGTGCCAATCCCAGATTACAGACAGCAACTGTTCTGTCTCATCTATGATCTTCCTTCTATGAGGAGCAGATGAAGACTAACTTGATAGCAGATATTCAAGACTTTGGTTTTAAACATATTTTCAGTTTTCCTGAGTGTTAAAGAAGGAACATTCAACCAGCTTCACTAGAAGCTTGCGGTTCTAGAAGGAAGACAGCACCCCAAATAGAAATACAGTCCTCAAACACATGGCCCAACCTTACCCTTCTTTTATTTCTGCTCAACTTCCTTTCCCTACGCTGGGGAGGACACATCTTTCTCCACTCTGTCTTTTAAAATTTAAAGATGTTCAAGATCATTATTCACTCTTACCATCACTGATTTTACTACACTAAAAGCACAACTTTTCTCTCAGCTGGGGTTTCAAGAATATATTCTAACACAAACCAGAAGGTGATGATGAGACTACACATCCCCCAAGTCTTGTGTCCCTCCCTGCCTCAAGTGAGTGTCAGGTCCAATTGCTGCAGGGTTGGGTTTGCTCTGGGGTACCTGCTCATAAACCACGACTTGGCTCTCCAAAATTGAAACCACATTTCCAAAAAGCATATAATCAATCTTTCAGAGGAGGATAGGGCAGCAATCTATTTTTCATGCTTTTATAACCCCTCATGACAACATATCACACTAAGATTTTTTCCAAGTGTGCGTCATTTCAGACTGTACAGATCACAACTACATATTCCCAGTGAACATTTCCATTACAGCACAAACTCTGCTGAATGAGCCACACAAAAGACTTACAAGCCTTGATATGCGAGGGAGGGATAGCACTGCAGTATGTTAGTTTTAACACATAGGACAACTAATCAATTCAGAAATCTCCCAGTACATTCTAGAAAGAGTTTAGCAACTGCAAGAACAAGGACTATTAATGGCAAAAAAACAATTAACTGCATGCTTTGGTTCTGCAACAAGACACCAATATAGCTGGAAATAATGTAAGGGCAGGCAAAGTACTGGGGGTTTTGAGTTTATATTAAGAAAATTGCCCTTTTTATTTTACTTCTTCCGCCACTGTAGGTACTCCATTAAGAAAAATTCCGTATCTCAGCCTGCAATTTCATAGCTACAGGTTTCTCACTCAAGGTAGAGCTTGGCATAAAAAGAACGAAAAAAGAACCAAGTGTTATCACTGAGTGCTACTACCACACACCTTAACTCCATCCTTGAGTTTTGGCATTCTTCTCTCTGAATATTTCACAGTGAGTACTATGTGCAGCTGAAGAAAGTTCCTGATGCTTCTCAGCAAAGCATTTGGAAGTGGAACCATGGAAAAAGCTCAGCACCAGAAGCATGACGTATTTCCTCCTGTTCTGTGCTACAGAGCAGGCTGGCAGCTGGGGGCTGCTGCCAGCCCTGGAGCTTTGAGCACTGACAGAAGTCCATCGTCACCAGGCTGCCAGTCCGTGACAGCAGCCAGCGAGGCAAAGTGTGACACGGCTGTGAAAGTCAGGCTCAGCTCTCTGCAGCAGGTAGAGCATCAGCTTTGCTCTGGACAGCAGAAAGGGGAGCAGCAAGCATGGAGCAGCTGCTGTGTTAATTAAATCCGTCAAATGGCAGCACTTTAGCATGAACACAAATGGCTCAGTGCTGGCCTCGGGTCTCCAGCTCTCACAGAGTAACTTACAAGACATGGAAAAGTAATTATGATGGCAAGAAAGAAAAATGCAATAGGTCTTGAGAGTGAGAGTGTTTAAACCCCTTGTTTCATGAAAACGGAATATCAGAGAGACTTTCTCCTGTATGTTGGCTTCTATTTCATAGGGCAACTTTGAGTAAACAAACATCTATTTTCTTTCTTGCCCATATGACCTCATACACTGCACATTGGGAATAAAAAGAAAACTTCACAAGTCCTAAAGCATATTGGGTAAGGAGAAATGCCTGCAGGAAAGCTCTTGTAGACATGCTACAGCAACACAAATTCATCCATCTCTAAAACTTTGACCACAAGTCACGATATCTAAACATCTCAGGTTATCTCTGACATGTTCATGTAGGGCTGTTTTGGTCTTGCACACGTGGGACTGAGCGGCATAGAAGCACAAACACTGAAGGCCACTTAAATTCATCAAGAATTAAAAAGTCACCACAGAGCTGGTCCAAAAACTGTAGAAGACTAATCATACCTTCCAATATGCCCAGAAAATAATAATATTCGATTTTGTAGCTTTTCACACACACACACCCCTCCAGTTTGGCCAGCCATTCTCCCTACTCTGTAATGTGCATCTCAGGGGGAACCCCTTACAGTCTGTGGGATGAAGAAATGCAATATATCTCACAAGAGGGGCAAACACAAGGTCAGGGCAGCATCAAAGGAGGGGAAAAAAAGCACTTTGTGAGAGTTTTATTTCTTCTTTCAGCTTCCTTGTAAAATCTCAGCTGGTTCCATAAGCAGGAAGTGAAGGAGAATGTAAGACAGCAGCTACTTGGGCATGCTGAGAACCTGCACCACCTTCCTCTCCTGTGCCCCAGCCACTGCAGAGCAGGGACACAGTTTTCCCTGCTCTCCCTTCCCCGAGGAGCAACTCAACCCTGCCTGCCCTCTGCTTGTCAGCCCTGCAAGTGGAACCAATAGCTGGCTGCACATTAGCTCAGAACATGCTGACATGCCACTCTGGAGAGCCTATTTGAAAGGTTAATAACTTTTAAAATCCAATTAGAGGGCCTAATTAGCTAAAGCAATCTTTGGTCTGCTTACTGAATCTTAAACTAGGTGAGCACAATAAAGATTAATCTGTTCTTTGTTCTTTTGCAGGCAGCAAAGAGGATGCTGGAGCCCCTGAGTGCCTCAGTCTTCAGGTGGGCACCGGAATGACCTGAGCAAGCTCAGGTTTGAACTTCAGAGAAAGATCAAACCCAGCAGAAAAGCTCAAGCCACAAACTTTGTGTTCCATTGTGATGATGTCATTATACTTCGATCATGACAAGCACTGCCTCACATGCTATTTTTGCCATTCTTGGGCACATAAGGTCAAAATTATCTGATTTGCTAGGAAGAGTAGCAGTAAAAAAAATTCAGCAATTTTATTTCTCACTCAAGTATCTCTGTGGAACTTTCCCTTTGTGACCTCAACCAAGCCAGATCATCTTGTATGCACTGTTGCTTCTTCACATGTACACACTTCCAAATATGTAAGAAGCCCATCAGTTAGTTACTAACCCACTAATTAGTAGTTAACCTGCTCTAGGCATCCAAATAAAACCTTATTTAATTCTTTCATAAGCTATTCTTTCCCTTTCCTGCTAGACATCATTAGCAGACATAAAATGTGGATATATAAATAAGTTAAATTACTATTTTCATAGACATTTAACCCAAGCCAAACCAAACCAAAATGTCCTACAACAAAAGCTCCTGAAAATTTCCAGTGTATGGCTTTTCTGAATCTCCCATTTATGCACAGCCTTAAAGGTAGAAAGGCTAAATGCACAATATGGCATATTTTTTTTTAAACATCTGCTAATAAACTATCCTAAACTCTCTTTTTCACAGGCACACTTGGGTCTCAGAAAGCCCCACTGATTTTCCTAGGAGCGTTTCTTAGGAGCTGGTACATGCTGCCACAGCCATGGCAGTGGTACGAATGACAAAGTGAATTTCAGAGGAAAAAGACCAGTTGCCAAGAACACCATCCCAGGCTGTTTTAAATTCAGAAAGCAGCATGTATCTGCCACGGGAACTTAGTATGGATCTGCCACAGGAACTGCAGCCATTAGAATAAACTACTGAAAGAAGCTGCCTGTCCTAAAACAGTCCCTAATCACTTCAGGCTCTCCCTGGTAAAATCTACACGTCATTTCCATCCCAAGAGAAGAAAGGAATCGTTCTGATTCCCGCGAACACACCACTAAAAGTGTAAAGTTACTTTCCCTTGCTGCAGGTCTGAAGGGCCTTGAGAGAAAAACCAGCTCCCACGGGACCTGTCCGGGGCCCTTCAGCCCCAGCGGAGCTTTCACTGCGGGAAACACCAAGTGTCCAAGGGTATTTACGCAGCTCACCCGGGTCCGCACGGGCTCGCAGGGCTCCGGCTCTCCCACACGGTCCGTCCCGGAGCTCGGCCCCGCACGGAGCGCGGGATCCCGCCCGCAGTGCCGGCCGCGGCCCGGCAGGTGCCGCTGCGGCCCCGCGGGAGGCCCCCAGTGCCCGGGCGGCCCGGGAACCGGAACGGGAACGGCCTGGCACTGCACCCACGGCCGGGGACACCTCCCACTGTACCCGGCTGCCCAGGGCCTCATCCAGCCTGGCCCCGAATGCTGCCAGCCATGGGCAGTGCACAAGCTGCCGGGGCGGCCGACAGCTCTCGCCACCCAAATCTAGACTTCAATACTCTCAGTAAATAGATACAGACTGAAGAAATTCAGAGTATTCCAGAATCCTTTTACCCTGGAGATCGCCACAGCCTTCCCAGATGGCAGCTGTGTCCATGGCTGAGGGCTGCATTCAAGTTTTTCATGGAGCTACACTTCAGCCCTCAGCAGCCCCTACTCCCCGGGACAGTGCAGCATCAGAGGCTCTGAAGGGGGATCGCTGCCAGCATTAGGCTCTTCAGAAAACATAAAACGGCATAAAAGCAAACGACCCCCAGCCCAGACAAACCCTCAGGCTCTGAAAAATCAGTAATAGAAAAGCATTGTCAATAGCGCACATATTCTGTATATTTACAGAAGAAAAGCTGTCCAAATTAATGCATTAATTTTAAACTATTTCCAATGCAGGTCAGAGGAGAAGCTCAACAAGTTTAAAAAAAAAAATCAAAAACTATGTACACTGCCACTGAGAACTCCAATGAAAACTTCCAGATTCTTAGTTTAACTAGATGGGCCATATAAGAAATAGAAACTTTTAAAAAAATGTAATACAAACTGAACTTCAGGTCAAAACTGAACTTCATTGGTTGGATATTAGGAAGAAGTTTTTCACGGAAAGAGTGATAAAGTACTGGAACAGTCTGCCCAGGGAGGTGGTGGAGTCACCATCCCTGGATGTGTTTAAGAAAAGACTGGATGTGGCACTCGGTGCCATGATCTAGTTGAGGTGTTAGGGCATGGGTTGGACTCTATGATCTTGAAGGTCTCTTCCAACCTAGACACTCTATGATTCTGTGATTCAAATATTTTAGCTGTATTCCTCATCATTAGGCTATCACCATGTAAGATATTCAGACAGCAAAGGTTTCAGTTTCATCACATCCATGTTCATTTGCAGTGGGTTTGATGTCATTTTAACCTTTTTATCTTTTGCCAGTGTAGGAGGCCTGAATCAGTAGGACTGATGCTGAAATTTGTAACTCTGGGGCTTAACATGTAAAAGTAGATTCCCACATGCAGTCCTTTTGCACGTGCTGTCGGAACATTTGCTGTCATTGCAGACCTGGGCACACTGTTCCGTGAGAGCACTCTGTACTGGTGTCAAAGAAAGCCTAGTGCCAAGTCCAGCTCTACCAGGTGCTACACAGACCTCAATCATTCCCTTCAGGAAGACCACTAATCACCAGAGGAGCTTCCCCATTACAATCTCATGGCTTTTAATGCTGTCTGAGATGGCAGCAAGACCAAAATTTATGATTTATTGCAGAATCACAGACTGGGTAAGGTTGGAAGGGACCACAGTGGGTCATCTGGTCCAACTTCTCAGCTCAAGCAGGATCAACCTACAGCACATGGCACAGGATTGCATCCAGATGGTTCTGGGCTATCTCCAGTGAGGGAGACTCCACACCCTCTCTGGGTGATCTGTTCCAGTGCTTGGTCACTGCACACTGAAGAAGTTCTTCCTCATGTTCAGGTGGAACTTCTTGTGCATAAATTCCTGCCCGTTGCCCCTTGTCCCATTGCTGAGCACCACCGAGCAGAGCCTGGTCTATGCTCTGACCCATCTCTGCAGGCACTGACAGACATTGATGAGGTCCCCTCTCAGTCATCTCTTCTTGAGACTGAACAGCCCCAGGTCCCTCAGGTTTTCCTCATAAGAAAGATGCTCCATCCCTTCATCATCTCTGCAGCCTCCACTGGAGCTGCTCCAGGAGCTCCATGCCCCTCTTGTTCTGAGGAGCCCAGGACTGGACATAGCACTCCAGATGTGCCTCACCAGGGCTGAGCAGAGAGGCAGGATCACTCCCTGACTTGCTGGCAGTGCTATTCCTAATGTACCCCAGGACACCATTTGCCTTCTTGGCTGCAGGGCACACAACTTTTTTCTTTATTCCATTGATATTTTTTGTGATGTCATGACAGGAGGGGTTTCTTCTTACTGAGAACTTCTTTCCAGAGGAAGCACTGGTGAAGGGAAGGAGTCACATCCTGCAAAGACTTCTTCATCATGGAGCTGAAATATAAGCAATGACTATAGAAATCTGAAAAACCTGAAGGATACATTTTGCCATGAGTCAGCCAGTGAATCACAATGTAGCTGAGTACTCAGTGAGCTGAATTCAGTTGAGTGCAGGTTTAAAATAGGATATGCCCCTTCACTATTTACAAAGTAAGGCCATCCTTCCCTTATCCAACAGGGCTTGTACCCTAGAAAGGAGAGGCTCAGAAGGGACTTGAAGTAAAAATGAGCTCGCAGGTGTGACACTACACAGGAGCGTGGCAAAGCTGGCACTCAGCCGAGGAAGCAGACAGCTGAGAGACTCAGCTGGTGACAAGGAGGGGAACAGTCAGTGTGCAGACAGTGACTCCAGTGGAAGAGATGGAGTTTTGCGCAACAGTTTTCAGCTGTCCCTATTCCAAAAAAAGAAATGCCTGTCCCATTAAGGCTACTGTCCAAAATACACCCGTTTCCCATCTTCTACAGTAGGGAACCCCACTCCATCATTTCTCATGAACAAACCCAGCTTTGCCTACATTATTGAGAAGCACTGAGTCTCCTCTGGGCAAAGAGCCTATGGTTAATCAAACACAGGAAGAGTGAATGAAGCCACCTGCAGAAATCCTGACAGAATATCTCTGTCCACTCACACCTCTGCGTGTCTCTGTAGTTGATACCACCTGTCATGTCTTTTCTGAACTCTGCAGGAATCAAACTCCACAGTACCGTCCGTCTCGAAAGAGGTGTTAGACTACAGTACTTAGAAACCCTCAACATTTACTCATCATCCAGCACTTCTCTGTAGACATTCTTTGCACAGCACCCTTTTATAGACAACTTGTGAACAGCAGTTGCAACCACTCCAAATTATTCAGTCTTAATAGCAGAAATAAGACAGATAAGTTTAAACCTGGCTGTATTACCTGTGGCTGTGTCTCTTCCCCTCTTAGCCAGAGCTTATCAGATTTGGTATCTATCTTAAACCCCTTGTAGGTCTCTTTGCAACACAACTGGTCTTTTCCTTGAAAAAAAATTAACAAGAAAAACCCCAAGCAATTAACAAAATTATAGTTTGCCCTGAGCCCACTACTTAGTTTTAGAAGTGCCTTGGTTGGGGACAGTAGGGAGTTAGCCAGGTAAAAACACAGACATAACTGAGAATAATTACTGTGAAATTTCACAGCTTCATTGAACTGACAGAAAATTCCCATTGGAATGCATCATACTTTCTTGCTTAACACCAAGAAGTGACATTAGGCATTTACTAAACAAGCCTATCCAAAGAAAACATATAAAATTACTACAGAGTAAATAAAAAATCCACCATAAATACTTTTACATCAGTATGTTTAGAACAAAGACAGGAGGACAAGCACACTATCCATGTGAGTGCCCTCCTGAAGGGATTGTAACCTGTTTGAACACTTACCGATCTTACCTAGAAACTTCTACTTTCCTAGAAAAGATACACAGCTTTCCTAGTCTTGTGGGGATATGTGTTAAGGGAGAAATTACTTCATTTTACTTTGTTATTAAATAGAAAACAACATTATTACTCTTCTCAACCAACTTCTGGTCAACTGCAACCAACAGGTAATTAACTCCACCACCTTCCATTTCAAACAAATTCACAGAGCACAAAGCACCATAAAATCTCTTACGAAGTCCAAGTAACACAGAGATGTCACTGTCTCCAGTGGAGTACAACACTGGCAAACAGAATCAGTGCTGTTTCACTTGCTCAATGCAAAGCACTTGAATAACAGTCTTAAACTGAACCAAGATAAGGGGGAAGGGGACTAAATTTCTAAAACACAGCAGTATAAACCTTTGTATGCAAAGAATGTTGAGGATTACATCCTACAGGAGGAAGCTGAAGTGACAAATCATCTGTTCAAGCTTCTTGCAATAACCACATAACT
Source organism: Promerops cafer (assembly GCA_013398275.1). Classification (NCBI taxonomy): domain Eukaryota; kingdom Metazoa; phylum Chordata; class Aves; order Passeriformes; family Nectariniidae; genus Promerops; species Promerops cafer. The sequence goes on along the minus strand of VZSE01010018.1, from coordinate 1,778,414 downwards.
AAAAAATCACCATCAGCTGAGGGTGGAACAAGTGCCAGTAGTGCCAAATACAATGACAGGTCTTAATCTCACATTAAAAACGATTGCAGATGACAAATTTTCCTTCAGACATTCAAAGAGAAATTATATGCATTTCAAAACATAATGTACTTGTTCAAACAGACTGAGCAAGGGAGGGAGGAAATAAGTTTTTTGAATATCTAAACTAAACTTGGACTTTGCAGAACAATACTATCTTCCTGGAGGAATTTGGGGGGGTTATTTGATTTTGTGGAGACAGTTTGTTTTTTGGTTTTTTTACTTTCCAGACAAAAGAGCTTCATAAGTAGATTACGAGAATGTATTACCTTGAGCTATTAAAAGTTACAAGTTTTTCAGTTTCACCAATCAAGGTTCTTTACAGAAGCCAAACACTCCAATCTCTTCCCTAAGAACACAGGAGGTTTTCTTCAAATTGCATTATGTAACACTGACTTCTTTGCTTAAAACTTATTTCAACTAATGATTTTTTTCTAATCTACATAAAAGTTTACTATGTTTACACAGCAATTCCCCCCATCTCATGATCCTGTATTATAGATAATTTTTTTAAAAAAGCAACCCCTCCCCAAACTCCCACAGGTTTCCCAAGCCCTTAGTCCACATTCAACTAAAAGTTTTACTGTTACAGATTAGAAGTCACAGACAAAATGCAAATTTTGTTTCTTGAAGAATATCTACAGAAATTAGTATCCTTCCCCTATTGTCTGTGTATCCACAAAGTACAAATGGGTCCAGGGGACTTTAACACAGATAACAAAGCAGATACAGTCCTGAACACTGATAGGCAACACCCAGACACAGAACACAGACACGGGTAAGGACTGCAGAGTTAACGACAGAAATCAGCACAGCAGGAAAGGCTGCTTTTTGCCAGAAGTTATGTTTGAATGCTGTTTTAGTAATTCAAGACAAAGTATGAAGATCAGGGTAAACTGAAAATTATTACACAAGAGGAACAGCCTCTACAATCTTCATAAACCAGGATACTGCTGTGATACAGTGCCCAAGACAGCCTTCACACTCCTTAACTGCTCAGTTAAGTCAGGCTCCAACAAATAATTTCCTTTTTTTTTTCTTGATATGCCAAGAAACGGTACAGAAAAACACTGCACTTTACTTAGCTTTGGCTAACTATCCATAACTTCCCTTTTAGGCTCTCAGATGCTGAGCTGCCAGACAGCATGCATGTGGATGGTGTTATATGACTGGCAGATCCTGCACAGGCATTTCCAGGAAAAGCAAGACAGAAACTGAAGCCCACACTACTCAGATGGAAGCAGAGGAACCCTGGTTCTCTATCCTGGTGGTGAAGGTACAGTGGTTAGTTGAAGCTGATAGTGAATCAAACTTAACCAATTACAAAGCCTGAAAAGTGAATATTCAAGTGACTTTCATTGGGGAACAACAGGGGAGGGAGAAATAAAAAATGAAAGAATTAACCATGGAGCCCAAACTTTACTTAAGAGGTACTTCAGTTTAGATATGAAGAGAGCGATGAAGAATGGCCATATCCTAATATTCATGATGAATCCATCCTGTGACCATTATCCTGAAAACAAGCCTTTTCCACTAGACATGTCCCATTTCCCAGCCTGTGAGAAGGGGATTTGGGCTGATCCCAACCACCAGAAAGCAAGTCAAGCCATTCTTTCAAAGTGCTACCTCAGGAAACAGTTTTTGAGAAGCATGAGTCCTTTCCTGCTACTTACAGCAAAGATCTGAAATTCGTAATTGAGAACATTCCATGGCCAAGTCCAAGATTTTAAGGGCATGACAATAAAGCTGGAGCACACGTGTGTATGGCAGTGACAGACGTGTCTGCAAAAGTTCAGAGACTTTGCTCCCATATGGATCAGAATGGAACTAAAAATGCTGAACCAAGCAGGAATGTTCTGCTGATTCTTCCCTACAAAGAAAGATGCTCTTTAGGAGTTAAAAGTGTTTCCAGTTAACTTATCCACCAAGACTAGGACCTCAAAAGATCTTCAAGGAAACAGTACATAAAGAAAAACTGGATCACGAGCACATGAAAAATAATTGTTTCACTTCAATCACTTCATTCACTTCCTTTTGGAATTCTACCTACTGCATTTTGCTAAAAGACCTCTTCAGATAAGAGCATTTTCATATCTGTATTATTGTCCTCTCCAGAAAAGAGAAATGGAAAGATGCAACCACTTTCCTCTCACTGCCAAGACTTTTGTGAGTGAGTGATACTGACTTTTCTTGCATTCTTATAGATTCAAACCTAGAATATATCTTTTTTTAAAACACACATTTATGTTGAAAAATGCTGCACAGATGAGGTGACTCATTGCAGACCTAGAGTGGTGCATTGTTCCATCAAAATTCTTTACCTTGTGCTTATATAAGGCCTCCCACAGACATCTGGAGTCACTGGAGATTGAGAGAAGGAAACGTGACAAAATGGAGAATATGGGCAGCAACCATTGTCTCCCTTTATGAACCTCTATGTTTGTTGGACAGTATCCAGCTGTCTCCTGTGTGCTACTGGTGGTGTCCAGTTCCTTTCGGGAGCTGCAATCTTCACAGGAGTAGCCTAAAAATAACCTGAAAGATACTTAATGCAGATATTATGAAATTTTGGTATGTTAATGCTTGAACACAAAGCATGTGCTTTTGGCTCTGCTCATACTTAAGGTTTTCTCGAGCAAACCTGTTCCCTGCAGTAAAGCACAGACTTTCCACAAAGCAACACTGACTCACTAGTGAAGGTCAAGTTCTTGGTGTCTGGTGTGATTCCAAATATCCCACATCTAACAAGTACAAACTGACTCCATCCATCCTCTTCATTTGTTCAGCTCAATTCTGCTGCTGCTCATGGTTTTCTGCTAGGCTGAGATTGAGATTGACAGACCTGCTATGGTAGCTTGATCTAGAAACAACAGGATTCTTGATACTACCAAAATATCACTTCAAGAAAAGCAATAGGATCAGAAAGCTAAAATGAACACACATGTTTGGGAGAGATTAAAAAAAAGGCAAATAACTGAAAAAGGGTAAGTTCGGGCTCTTTGTCACTATGAAGCAACATCTAGGAAAAAACCTCACCTTTCACTTGATTCACAGGTGATTTTGTAAATGAATTTTGGTTAAATTTCCTTTATAGAACACAAAGATTAACTGAAAAAAAAGCCCTGATAAAACCCTTCATTATCCCCATCCTGAAGAGACCATAATTCCTTACATAATTCAGTCACAGATTATCAGGTAGCCAAATGGACTGTATGCTTTACTCCCTTACAGTTACTTGTAGAGGTTCTGTGCTGGGCATTGTGAATCCAAGCTATCAACTGCCTTGCTGCAATGAGAAAAGCAAGGCTTTTAAGACAAAATCAAAATAATGTAACCATTAATGATTTCACATTAATGTAATCATTAAGGATTTCACTGAAGTTTAAACTCAGATATTTAAAATATATTAAAATAGCAAAATACATTTCTATTTATTTCTGTTCTTCTACCCTCTCAATTCAACTCAAAAATTTGTCTTGGCAAAGGAATACACATTTATCTTCTATGAACTTCAATGGACTATTTTCATACTTTCAGAAACTGAATACAAAAGTAACCCAAAATAAAATCCAAGGCTTACTTCCTTTTAATGTAAATATTTTAGGTATTCTTCCCAAATGAAATAATTTATTTCTCTTTTTTACCTTAGAAAGAGTGCCTTTCCCCATGTGTTTGTTGTGAAAGACTAAACAGATTAAACTGTCTCCTTTAGGATAAGAGGGGAGCTTTCCTTAAAAGCTTCTGCAAACACTCAGACTCAAAACCTGTTAGCCATAATGAAATAAAGTTGCTCTTTCACATCTAATTATTTTTACTATTATTAAAAAAGTAGGAAGTCTAAGCTGTTCAAAACCTTGTTTAAAAATACAGTGCTAAACAGGCATACTCTTGAGTTTCAAATCAAAGTGGAACAGGCACAAAATATAAAAGCTTTTAAAATGTATCCTCTCCCACTTCATAGTAAGCATACCTTTTTTCTTTAAGAGGCATATTTCACACATCAACATTCTCAGAGACCTAAAATAATGCTCCTGTGCAGTATTTCACTTGTAAAAGGTCGATATTCTTTCTTAAAAAAAGAATTTGATAAAATAAATGGGTGGATTGAAAAAGCATGAAGCACTGCAATACTGAAAAGAGAAGTGGAGAACAGCCCTGAACAGATTTTGAATTGAAGGCCACATTGTATTCCCTGTACACTGTGATCCAGTGTCTCTTCAGAGTGAACAAATTCTCAGACTCATATGTGCTAAGATGGAAGCTCTGCTGCTTCTTGCATATGAGATGCCCACATTTCTGCCCACTGCATTTCTAGGTGGTCTGAACTTTATCACTCCTTCCCTTCCCTCTGTGGCCTTTTATTAGCAGATATTCAAACACCACTTGAAAGCCTGTAAGGAAAAATTGTGTCGCTCCAATAAAAACATACAAATAAATATTCACATATTTTACTGATCTAACACAAAATGTTCTCTAAAAAGAGAAGGAATCAAAATAGTGTCAGGTAACAGGATTACCTAAGGACGCATTAAATCTCTTTTTCCACAAAATAATTAAGTTTCTTCATTAAAACCAGACAGTATTTCAGTTCTACAAAACAAGCCCAATAGATATTCTTTTTCTTCCAATAGAAATTTAATTAGGACAGATAAAAGATTTTTGAGATATTTTGTTGCAACAATAGCAACCCATTTCAAGTAAAGAATTAAAATTAAGATTTTATTTCTGGTCACTTACATGACTCAAATACCAATTAAAAATGGATTAATCCTTAAGCTTCATAAATTCAGTTTTTTAAAACCTTTATTTTCTCTACTTACATCAATTTTTAGAAGTTTTGCTTAAAGGGTGTAATATATTTATACTGAAAATACTTTTAATTTTTTTACTTCAATATTTTTCTAAGAATAGAAGAAAGGTGCCATTATTGTTTTGCTTCAGAAGCCAGTCCCTAATATTAGAAAAGACTTGGCATGGCCATTCACACGCACACTAAAGTGCTCAGGTGCAGTATCATACAGACCAGTGAAGAATATACAAAACACCATTGTGTATAATACTGTGACAGTTTTTCAATATATTCACATACAGTAATCTCTGAGTACCTGAAAGGAAACTGGCCATAAATCCTGAAGAACCTTGTCTATAAAATTGAGTAGCCCATCAATATACTGTATCTCTTCTAAAAATACCCGTATTTTACAATAATATACAAGGTATCTGCTTGCAAACACAGAAGTAGCCATAAATAAAACTTTATTCTTTCTTTTCATTTACAAGCTACCAAGTACCATGTATTTACACAGCACTGGACACTTAAAGTAGTTGCAGTCACAAAATGATCCAGACAGCTGTTGATAAAGTAAAGGATCTTAAGATAAAAGCAAAGTAATACTGTAACAGATAAATGGCAAAAAAGCAGTTTTGCCATAATGATCAGACTTGCATGTTGCATCAATTCTGGTTGAAACGACTGAGCGCCATGCGATTCTCAGCTTTAATCATTTGCAGTCTGGCTAAAGTTTGTACAGTCATTTCTCTTTTTGCAGTTATTAAAATAAAAAAGTTAAAAACTATAGCAGCAACAAGCAAACCCTGTGACAGGAAGGCAAGGTTTAAGAACTAAAAAAGTTTATACAATGTGCTTAGGAAGGTCTGCAGAATTTATCTTCCATCGGCTGGAGTTCGACTGAGTGACAACATGATTCGGGCGTATCTTTCACACAGCTCATGTGTGGAATAGGAGGGTAACTTTGGCGGGTCATTGAAACCTTTAATCTCTGTAGAACAATCTAGCAGTTTTGGCAGGAAATCTGTCAGTTTTTCTTGCAAGTTGGCTGCAAATCAAACCAGAAAAACAAACATAAGCATTTATGTCTGCATGCAGAACTGTCCTTTTTCTGCCCAATGTTGACTTTTTTTAATTAGTGGGTAGAAGAGGAGAAGTTTCACTTGGAATAATTCAGATTCTTTAGACCTACCAGCAATAACTAGGACATACCAATTCCTAGTAAGATGTTTATATAAATTCCCCTTTAGATGGTCTAACATCACAAATGTTTTCCCATTCAAAAAGCATGTTTCTTTTACAGGCTGATACTCCAGTGCAACATAAGGAAAAACTTTTTATTTCAATGTGTACAGCATTATTCAAAAGTCAAGGTAGCTCAAAAAACATTACACAGGCACAAAAGATACAGGTTTAATTCCAGACATTGAAAACATCATACTTATAAAAAAGGGGCACAAGGGCCTTTTACCTTAATAACAAATGACTTACGTTCCATTTCTTGTCCAAGATAGGAACACCAACGATTTCTCATATCTTCCACAGCAACAATATCTTTCTCTTCCATTTCATCCACCAGTAGTAATGGCAAACACGGGACAATAAGCTCGTTCATTATGATCAGGCCATTATTTACTTCCTGATCATCTCCCGATTCAAACAGTGCTGCAGCATGTTCGTTTAGTTTCTTCAGAAACCACCACAAAAAAGGAAAGCCTTTAAGTACACAGCATTTCACAGTATACCATGCATCATTATCAGTTTGTTTTAAAGCACAGTCTTCTTACAGAAATACCTGGCAATTTGTGTTAACCATAGCTGTGTTTTAGCATTTACACCATGATGCATATACTCTACTAATCCACTTGAACTTGTGCTGTTCCTTAAGCTACTTCATTTCATACCTGCCAACTCCAATTTTGCAGCTGTTTTGTTAAGACTGAGATTTTATCACCTGCTTTTATTTTTTCACTATTGTTAAACGTGACATAACAAGGAAAAAATTCCTTGTTTCAGGCAAGGCATCATTGCTGATGCCTTTTCCAATATTTATCTCCCCGTCAAACCATGGCAGCAGGGTGAGTCTGCTCACCAACACTGTCAACCACTGCTCCCACGTAGCCCAGACATGATGGCAGTGAGCCCACTATAATCACAAAGAAAATGGCTATTTGAAAAAAGGGGGGAATGATGTTTTCTTTTTTACTTTTGCTTTTCTTCCCCTAACAAGCCTCAGTATTAAATTGCTAATGCAGGGAGGTTTTGGGTTTGTTGTACACGATGGCAACACTTTTCTATTAAGTACTTTTATTAGAGCTATGCAGCAAAGTCAACATTTTGAGACATATGGTTCCCCCTTCACTTACTAGCAAACACTCTCGTCTGTAGTGAGATATCAGCTCTTCATCGTGCCCTCTGTACGGGCCTTTGGACAAGAGTTCTTTGTTATTCTGGTAAGCATAGATAAGGTAGAGCAAGGCTTCCATGTAACTGAAGTGAAGAAACAAAAGCATTAGGTGCAACATCCAGGTACCACCTGCTACAAGATAACTACTGTGTACCTCAAGGGACAGGTAACTCCACTTGCTGGATGGCAAATCCACCCCTTCCCACCAATTTCTTCATAGATTTTTTTTAAACCGTACAATTTTGTCTTTTACACACATTAGAACAAATTATTTTATTATTAGGTTAGATCATTACACACAAGGTCTGATCCAAAGCTCACTGAAACCAATGAGTATCATTTCACTCACTTCAAAATCAGTTTTAGATTGGCCTTGAGTATCCATGAAAACTTAATTTTTCCTGACTGCATTTTGTTACATTTGGTTTGAGCTGTCATTGCCATGAATATCTTGATAGCATTCTACACCTCAGCAAATTAAGACTTAAAGCTGTCACCTTATTTCTAAAACAAAAACTGTGAATTTTTAAGCTTCTCTAACTGTAAGTTCTTCCAAGTTACTTGGAATCTAATGTGATGGAAGAAGCCATCACAGCATTTCAAAAGCAGAAGTGCTGTAAGACTGTTGATATTTCTTTCTTTAATCTGAATGCAGAAGATAAATGCAAGCCTAACTGGTAGAGAAGGAATAAGAGAGGACCCAAGAACCTATCAGTTAGTAATTGACAGAGATCTCTTCACGCACAAATGAACAATCTCCCCTCACACTGCTGCACATCACCTCCTGCAAATACCTGAAATGGTTAATTCTCTGATTTACAAAGACTGAGTTATGACAGACAAGCACTGAGAGCAGTTCCGGTAGCTACCCTAAAAACAGGCAGTTTGATATCTCATTTTTATTCAAATAAAAAAAAAAATCTAGGAAGAGACATTTCCTAAGGGAGTCGTTAAAGGAACATGAAATTGTGCACTCCCTCCTGATGAGAGTATAAGCTCATGGGTCAAGTTGAAACTACCAAAATCAAACAACCAAGCTACTGAAAAAGGCTAAAAATTATGTGCACACACAGAGCATACCTAAATACAAGTCAAGAGTTTTCCAAAGTAAAAAACTCAACACGTAAGGTAATACCTCCCAGTGAGGCAATATAAAAATAGGGGAAAAAGCTACTTCAAGTCCATTTTTCTTAGCCATGAAAACTCTTCATACCACTGGTCACCAATAAAACTGATCAGACAGCTGAAAACAATGTAGGAGGAACGGGGAAGAAAATATGATTACAAAAACTGAAACTACTGGTTATAAAGCCAGAGGAGGAGGACCTTCTCCTTCCATTCTTAGTTCAGTTATTTGTGAAACCGTCGGTTGAAGCTATAGTGTCAACAGCTCTCTTGATGCAAATTAAAACTCAGTGGTGGTAGTGACCTTATTTCCAGTCATTATCTTCTTGCTCCTTCCCTCACTTATGTGTGACCCTTTCCTGAAACAACTGTGGTGCCATTTAACACCAAGGTAAGTTATTTTAGATTATCATGACTGTATATCCAAGCTCAGACTCCTTATACATCTTGGGTCTGAGGAATGGGACTATAGTAAAATTAGCAAACAGATCCATAGAATCATAGGGTGGCCTGGGTTGGAAAGGAACCTTGAAGGTCATTTGGTTCCAACCCCTGTACCATCGGTAGGTGCACCTTAGGCTGCACAAAGCCACATCCAAACTGGCCTTGAACACTTCCAGGCATGGGGCAGCCACAGCTTCTCTGGGCATCCTGTTCCAGTGCCTCACCACCCTGACTGTAAAGAATTTCTTCCTGATAACTAATCCAAACCTCCTCTCTGTCAGTTTGAAGCCCTTTCCACTTGTCCTGTCACTCCATGCTCTTGTAAAATGCCTCTCTCCATCTTTCTTGTAGGCTCCTTTCAGATACTCAAAGGTTGCTTTTAGGTTTCCATGCAACCTTCTCTTCCTTCAAGCTGAACCACCCTAACTTTCCCATCCTGTTTTGATTGGGCAGGTGCTCCATCCCTCTGATCACCTTGGTGCCTCCTCTGGCCTGGCTCCAGCAGGTCCCTGTCCTTCCCGTGCTGGGAGCCCAGAGCTGGATGCAGCCCTGCAGGTGGGGTCTCACCAGAGTGGGGCAGAGGGGCAGAATCCCAAGGGGATTTGGATGCAGCCCAGGACATAGCTGGCTTTCTGCCTTCTCACAGCTGAACTGCACATAAACTCAAGCCTGTGCAGCCTAAGCCTAAAATCACTGAAGCTGCTCACAAAATTCTGGAGCTCACTTGTGTCTTTTCCAGGCTTTGGAAAAGACACAAAAAGCATAGAATGGCAAAGTTTTAGCGCGGCTTTGAAAAAGGCATTTCAGTCAAAACCAAAAAGCTGTATTGGCTTTCCAAGAAACTTTAAAGGCAACTGGTAGAGCATACACTTGGTTCACTTTTAAGTTGCTGCCACAAGAGTGAGCTGCAGGCAAAACTCCTTCCAAAGCTCATTAGCTGGCTGTGTTCATCTCAGCCAGAGCAGGTTACTACTCCACACTACAATCAGAGGAGATCTGCCAGAAAGATTCCTTAATTCTCCACCTGCAGTGAAAAGTGGGCCTTGTCACCCACCATCAGGGATCACAAGAGACAACTGAAAGTAGGCATGAAAAACATACACCAAACTACTTCAATGCTGATTTTTGTGTTCAACACATTACAACTAAAGAAATAAATACTGCTTGAATAAAGGTCAACTTTTGGCTCCATCAAGACATTGAGTGCTGGTAGGTTATCACTTAGTGTTACTGAAGTTAAGAAAAGTTCGTCAACAGAGAGGTGGGTTTGTGGGGGGAAAAAACCTCAAAAGAGCCCTACTAACAAAGATCATATTTCTATTATGGAAGTCTATCCTTTCATGAACATTTTTAAAGGTTTTTTTTTTATGATTTTAGTGTTGAATGAACAGGGATTAGCAGTTTAGTCTCGTTTCCAGCATAAGGATGGTACCATTGCTCTCTCAAGTGTGCAACATGGGAACCTCTGAATCTCTGAATCCTCTGGGAACCTGAAGCTGAAACACAGGTATGTATTTGCACCAGATGCCTTTGGAGCAAGTCCCTGGATACCCATATCAAACAAACACCTCACCCTAATTCTGCAAGTTATTGTAAATAGTGGAGAACTTCATTTAGCACATAGCAGAAACCTGTGCTTCCCTCTCTCCTCCATGGCATAACCAGAATATGTTATGGCAAGAAGGAATTTATTGAAAACATTGGTATTTTACAATTGAAGGTGCCACTCTGGAGTCCCAGTGCCAAGGAACTTGAAGATGTTTCACCCCTGCCTGCAATCTTAGAGAGTACATGAAGGGGTTCCTACAAACCACACCATTGCTTGTGACATTTTTGCCTCTTTAAGTAATGAAGCAACACCAGGGTGTTTATTTTTCAAATAAGCCAGGCAATCTTCTGACTAACCTTTGTATGCAAACTGTTTAAGACCAATAGTGTAGCATACTTCAATTTAGATTATTAGTAAAAGTACTGTTTATTACATAGTGGTAACCCAAAGACAACCCAAGACTCTGGGCTCATTGTGTTAGCCAGTATAAAAAGATGTGTCGTGTCATAAGGGCAAGGCTGTGTCTTTGGCATTCCATTTTCCTGTATTGTTTGGGGCCTTTCTTTTTTGGGAAGATGTAAGATGAGAAATATGGAGCAATTTACTACATACCGACGAGACAAAGAATTAAATTTGACTCCTGCTATAAATTTTCCTACCTATTGTATTATACATGAAAAATCAGTGATTGACTACATTTATACTGTAATCACTATTCTTTCTTGTTGCATGTGTAGATCTGAATAAATATGAGCTGTTTTGAATTAAGTACATAAATGTCACCCATTTTATACAGCCACAATTTCTCACTTGGTTCAAAAAGAGAAGGGAATGAATCACCATGGAGTTAAGGACAATCAGCTGCAACTATGACAGCTATGCACGACAGTTTTTCTCAAATATGTTCTGTTTTCCTGACCTTTAGAGCCAACCATAGGTGGAGTTTTGGCTCAGACTAATACAGAACAAAACTGCTTCAGTGGGAAGACACAGTCAAAAAGCAGGAAAGAAACAGACTTGACTAATTGTGTCTGCTGACGAAAGCAGATAAATGTACGTGCACAGGGTGCCAGAGAAGGAGGATTTTCATGGCTAAGTGATACCCAGAGCACTTAAGAATAGAAGAGAAGGAAGAATAGGGGTGCATGTGGAGGGCGCTCTGGAAAGAACCCATGGCTTGATAAGAGATTGGAAATGGAAATTAAGAATAGGAAGATGCAAGACTGAAGATATTAGTGGACTGAATAAATGCTTATCTGAAATGAAGAACACATTAAACACTTCTTAATTTAAAAAAATAGCTTTACTTATCAGTATTACATTTCGCCTACACATCGTTCTACTACATTTGAGTTCTATACTACCACTTACCTCTTTTTTTGGAAAAACTCCAATCCTACCATGAGAAACATGGTTGTTTCCCTGAAATGTCTATAGTCCTGATGCCATCTCTGCATGTAAGAAAGGGTAAATAGAACTTCATCCACAAAAATGAAATATAATTTATTTTTTTAAACATACACCCCCCTCCCGTTAAATTTAGTGTCCAATAGTCACAGGAAGTACTAAGGACACCAGTAGGCTTGCATATGTGGAAAGTCCACCTGAATCCACCCCCTTCAATAAAAAGAAAATTCTTAAATGTCTTAAACATTTCTAGATGAGATTATTCTTACAGAACCTATTACCATTTGAAAGAAACAGAAAGCGTCTTAGGAGAACCACAGGTAAAATTATATGAGATCTTGTTTTCTCTTCCCTACATTACTCAGAAAGCGTTGGAAAGCTTTTTCATATGCCAGATATTAAGCTTAATTTTCAATACAAGAATGACATAGAAAAAGCCTGAACACTTTATATGGGAAGTGCTAAAAAAGCCCCAAATGCAGCTCAGATGAGGTGCTGGTGCTGGAGCAGAACATTTACCTTACTGCATCACCATTTATACCAAGTGACTCCTGTTTCACTTTACAGGTAAATGCTCCAGGTGAGAAAGGCACTTTCTCTACAGAAGGTTAACTGCTTACTTTCAATTGTGCATTAAAGATAATATGGGGGACCATAAGACACAGATTCAACAGAAAGTGCTTGAGAAAGCATCCATAAAATTCCAACTCACTATACTGGACTGACACAGTATGTGGAGAAACCCCCAGCTACCTATTGCAGGAGCTAAAAAAGGGGCACTTTTCTGCAGAGGAACAGAAGATATCTCCACTCCCCACTCTTAGAGCTAAGTCCAGAATTGTTTGTTCTCTCTGTGCAGCATCATTCAGAACGTGGTAAAAGGCTGAGCCCTGCACAGCCAAGAAAATGCAACTAAAATGCCACTCTGAGGCATACTGTAATGAAGTAGCATCCACTGTAGGTCCTAAACCTGGTAATGAGAAGTGGCCATTAAAATATTTTTCATTGGATTTGTGAGGGAAAGATTACTCCCTTTATCCTCCTGATCAAGTTGGTTGGACCTACCAGCACAACAAGGCAGTAGAGGTGGTGCACTGGAATCTGCCCAGAACATAAATACCCACTGTTAAGAGGTCTTAATGAACAGTATTACTCAGACTTGAAACTGATGCTGGAAAATCAGCTACAGGCTTAGCTTTAAATGTGAGATGAATTATTTTAGCAACTATTAGTCACGATTATTTGATGTCCAAGATTCACTCTCACTTTCCCTCCAAGTTTTTCTGAACAACACAGGAGGAAAAATTAAATGCATAAGCTGGTTATGCATGGTTTCGGCAAAGAAAAGAATCTGCTGCTCATAAGAAAATGGGAATGGCTGCAGAGACAGCTGGAGGAAAAGCATAAATGGGACTGTGGAGCTCTCAAGATGAGCAAGGCTGGGCACAGACCACTCTCCTCCTTCCCTACCACCTGTGTCTGCCTAGAAAAATCCATGTGGCTCATGTGGTGATAAATTACAAAATATTGTTAGTGACATCAAGACTCATTAACAAAGTAAGGACAGATTCCAACCTGACACTTATTAATGTCTCAAACACTGGAATTATGATGTGGAAAAAACAGCTTTAGCTCAAGAGCAGCCTTTGGACAAATAAGGGGTCTTTAAATAAATAGCCAGTTTTAACTTCTCAGTCTGAGACAAGAAGAAATTTGTGAAGACAAAATTCAGCTTTACTGATAACTATTTCACATTACAACTTAATTTAAAGCATAAGAAACACTGACCTCATATTCCTCCATGTTTACTTCATCTGGCTTTATCATTTCAAGTTTGGCTTGAGCAACCTTCATTATATTACGGCACCTTACAAAAAGCAATAAAAAAATCATGAAATATTACTGGAAATTCACAAAGGATATTATCCTTACAAAGACAGGAGACTCAAACAGTATGAGCTACAGCCTCATGCAAACCAGTAGGAAAATGCTGTGAAAAACATACATTTTTATTATGCATGGTATAACCAGCAGTGAGGGCATACTTTTGAAGTATGTGCGATGGAGGCCTGTGCTATCTAAAGCATTATTTCTTTTATTTTGCTAAATTGCCACATTTTTCAGTCTTTCTTTTAATTTTAAATTTCACATACTTTGAAACTCCCTAACAATTACTTTGCAGACGTTTAGAAGATTATTCCCTACACAGAAATCAGACTGTTTTCTAATTTTTAATTTATCTATTTATATAAGTATGTAGATGGAATTTTGACTGGAAGAGAGACATTGTCTTGCTCTCAAGTCAGTCACTCACCCAGCTGGAAAGGCTCTTTGCTCTCTACTGCTGGCTTTCAGGGCAGTGAGGAAACACAGTGAAAAAAGCTACAGAAACCTATGTGCAAAATTATAAACAACACTGAACATTTCTGCTTTGTTTAGATGAGTAGAAAGTCAACTTCTTGATTACCCTTTTAACAGGGATTTTTATAACGATGATCTGTTTTACAAAGTAAACTTGCAAGCTATTAACTAATAGATAGAGCCAATCACACCAGCCAAATATGAAGGGGTGTTTCCACACATCAGAGAACATTCATGAGCACAGGAAATGAGATGTGCAGATCTTACTACCTTTCATCAAAGCTGAGATTGTGATCTCCAAACTGCTCCAGTAACGTCCTCTCAATTATCTTCTTTGGTGCCTGGTTTTGGATGAAGTAAACAATGGCATGACGCAAACGATAATCACATTCAGGCGGTGGATCTTCCTGGGCTAATTTTACCAGACGTGTGTATTCCAACTTAATTGCCTACATCATTTAAAAAATAGACATTATTCCTTCTGGCTTTTAACTCAAACACCACAGACACAAGATAATTTATGTGCCACGACATTTTGCCCATAAAATTTTTTAACAGTTCCACAGACCACCCTTCTAAGAAGTCTAAACTATGTTTTTAAAAAGAAAACAAACAAAACCACAGATAAATCATTAAGTTGGTATTTTCTCTCACCAGTCTGACAAAATCCCAAGTAAACCTTCCCTTCAAGAGTAGTTCCAATCCTGTGCTATGTCTCCCTTGAGAGGAGATTTATCCAATCCTTAGAGAGGTTTCTTTAAGCCCAAGACAAGTATAAGATTTCAGATAATTGCCCTTAAGAAATTTTCTGAAGTCTCATAAGGTAAACAAAGTACCTCAAATACATGGTTAAATGCAAAGACATGAATAAAAAATACCCTACAGAGAGTTTAGTGAAAATGTATGATTTGGAAAATACTAAGTGGGAATGAAATATGTCTTACAATGAAAAACAAATGATAGGATTTCTGAAGAAAATAATTCAATATGAACAGTACTGCCCTGAGGGCAGGATGCAGCCCTCACTGAATATTTTAGAGAAATTTTAGGGGTCATCAGAATCATTTTCTTTTCCAGCTTTGCCAGCACATTAGATTTTAATGAACATCATTTGATACGTTCATTAGATTTTATTCACTGAAACAATACAGCATGAACAGGAGCAACAAGAAAAAGAATTAGAAAAATGGTGACAAATGTTAACACACATTCCATAAATTCCCTCTGAAAACAGGGAGGTGATCAGATGGTTTCCTAACACATTAGCAAAGTTTCAATACAAAGTATGCACAAAATAAAGCACCAATCACAAAAAGCCCCCTGTTCAATATTTCAAACGCCTTTATGCTGTAATACCTGACATTTAACTATCAGAAATTTGAGCTCCCATCCTCTACTAATAACACATTTTGTTTCAGGACTAAACATGTAAGGTAATAATCACACAAGTTTAAATGTGTTGAGCATGTGGAGACCTTTAAAACTTAGGAAAATGTTCTGCATCAATATCTTTAAATACTCATGATTTGCATTACCATTAAAAGGGATGTTTAGGACAACACTATAAATGCCAAAAGCCACAGAGTTTCTATTATCTTACATCAGAAGTTCTACCATTAGAAAGCCAACATGGCTAACAATTAAACCTTGTTTAATGAGGAAGCAAAAATAAACTGCTATTAGACATTTAAGTTTTCATATAATTACTTAGAAGTACAAAAAAAATGCAACACAAACCCCATATTTTTATATTAATTTTAAAAATAATGTGGTATTCTACAGATTCAGAAATCTTTAACAAAACAAAAAAACACTTTCTCTACACAATAAAAGGGATGGTAGAAAAAAGTATTATATGCTTTCATTTTCTCACTGAGGATAATATATGAAGATCTTAAAAGAAACATTCTGCAAGGAGTTGTCTATAAAGGTTAAAGAACAACGATTTGAAGAGATCACTGACCAAGAAATATCTGAATGTTAGTCATGTCTTAAACCTGACACCTAGAGGGGGAGTGAAACCTTGGCAGTAACAATGATCCACACCAAAGGAGTTTCACCTGAGTAACATTAAAACAAAGATATAGAACCCCCCCCAGTTTTCTGAAAACACTAATTTCATCAAAAACAAACACGTAAAGGAACACAGTAAAAGACAGTATTAAAAGACATCATAGGAGCTTTTATAGTAAGTTATGGGAAAATGTGAGATTTCATCTGATGGATCCCAAAACAAAAAATTTTGTTCCCAAAACAACCCCACTTCATCTGCATCCATTCATACTAATGTATTCCTTCAAAATTAATCATGTTTCACCTCTTCTAAGCTATTGCAAACACAATTCAGCAGAAAATGAATAAGGAAAGTTTTCTACTTTATGTCAAAACATTTTCTCACTCAGATATTCTGCCCCCGTGAAGCCTAAATGTTTAAGGATTCAAAATTAAAGACTGAAAATCATTTCAACAGGCACCATTTTGATAACTCTAAGGCACTAAATATAATTTTATTTTGAAGTAATTTTCTGTTTTGAAATTATCAAAACACCCTTTATATTAAAAATATAATTAGATACCATTGAACTTTCTGGTAAGGAGTGATTTGATCAAATGAGGATTTTTTTTTTAACTTAAAAAACAATTTACATATTTTCATTAATAAATCTGAAAAAAATAAAAAGCAACCAGCACTGAATCCCAAACAAACCCAGTTTCACTGAGCAGAGGCTGTGGCAGGTGTCTCTCCCTTCCCTGAGATCAGGCACAGTTAACAGAGACAGCCTTGCACATACATTATGGTTATAACCCTTCTCTAAGTAACCATTTCAAACACCTACACCAACCAACCAGCCCATGAGGTTTCAATTTCCTTACCAAGAGGTTGCAGAACTTTTTGTTGGTGATGTTAGGGTTTTTTGTTCGTTTGTTTGTTGCTTGTTTGGGGGTTTTGTGGCTTTTAGAATTTCTTCTAGTGGAAGTACACCAAAACAATTAAGAAGAAAACAGACCGCTACTCAATGACAAGCAAGAAACTTCTTTCTCCTCTCCAAATCACTTTTGAGAGGATTTTACGTTTTATATCATGTCAAAGCAATTCCCTTTCTAATACCCTGAAAATTCAAAAGGCCGTGAGCTAAAGGTGCTCAGAAGTTTGTGTATTTAAGAAAATGAACACATTCTTAAATCTGGTGTCACAGTGAAGACTAATCACCATAAAAAACCTAACATCTAATTCCCAGTAATAAAAAACTGCTTAAATAAATAGTATTGACACCCATGTGGTTACACAAAAGCAAGCAATTTAAATTTATTAAAAATCTTTTAAGGAGTACAAACCAAGAACATCTCTTTGAAATGAACAACAATGTCTAAAAGTCCCTGGGTAAAAAAATCCTGATGTCCTACAGTCTAGCAAAGGCATGGGTTTTATTACTAACAGGAGAAAAAACCCAGATACTTTTATTGATTACACATCTAGGTTTCATGTTACTGTTATGTTACTCACTACTATTATTAAAAAGCTAAAATGCAGAAAGGTATATGAGCCGCTGATATCAACAGGGCAAATATCTGTCTACTTTTCAAGGGGGAAATATCTAAATGAGGGACTGATAGAGACAAGTAGGTATAAACGCTGGAAAAGACTTCATATACAGAAAGGGGTAGAGGAAGTAGCATATCTAACAAAAAAAGTCAGAGGAGAAAAAGTTGAAAATGTTAGTTGTACCTTAAAGAACCCTGCTTCTGGCCCACACCTGTCATAAACATTCCTGGCTTTACCTATAGCCATGATAATACCTTGCATGTTCGGGGTCAGCATGACCTGCCACAAGGGATTGAAGGTAAAAGTTTTGAATGATTAATATTTTAATGACTGAATTCAATATGCTTTTAGTCTCATGCAAGATGAAAAAGCAACTTAATGCATGCATACATCGATATGGCACATTTCAATACAGATCTGGTGAGCATATTCTGCAAATCAAATCATGGCATGTGTATATATAGTTTTACTGTAACAGCATTAAAGGAATTTTACAAAAAAAGAAAAAAAAAAAGGAAAAAAAACTATGTCAAAAAAGTTACACGGACCAAACTTCCCAGGGAAGGAACATGCACAGTTCAGCATTAGTACCAAGCAGAAACTGCACACAGAATGAGTGCTACCCATGGCCATCTAAGGATTAAAAACAAAAAAGAAGTTTCAAGTAGAAAAATCATCTGATCACACTTCAGATATACTGCACTTAAGCCACGGTAAACTATACCACCTGTATTTTATGCATATTCCAAGGTCAAAATAAGAGACTCACTGCTGCAAATGCAATAATCCCTGAAGCATCTGCAGACAATTTCTTAAACATCAAACCCAAAACAATTAACAAACATCAAGTCAACACAAGACATCTCTCACTGCTATTCACATTGGTTACACACAATTTGATATATCCAAGCTATTCAGAAAAGCCTTTCTCCTTTTTTATCTGTAAGCAAAGGAAAACACTCCCTCCCTGCCCAAGGTATTGCTGGCACAGCAACAAATGATGAAGGATCTTAAACTCCCTGCAAGTCTCCCACACACTAAAACATTAAAAAAAGTGAATACACTCACTAAACGAACAGGTATATAGGCAAGAAGGTTATCCTCTAGAAAGACAATGGCATGGGGACAAAAGTAAAAAAACCACAAACAAACAAGAAGGTCATTATATGAGGTTAAATCCTCATTTCTTTCAAGGTGGAGACTACACATCTGTGAGAAGATAAACTCAGTGTGATTATGTCAATTAAACCATTTCATTCCCCACCCCATCCTCCCAGTAATAACTTATCACACTTCCAGGGCAGAACAACCTGAAACATCCATTTGCCTAGGGAAGCTAAAGCCCTCAAGAACCCATGTTCAGACCCCTGAGAATACAGGCTGCAGCAACCCTATTCCCAACCAAAACAAATGTGGATTAAGCAGTGACAAGGCAGGGCAGTTTGATGACCGGCAGTGTTTCTTTCTACTACTGAGACTGGGCAGCAAAAAACAATGTCTCTCAGAAAATCAACTGGTCCCTCAATTATTCCTCAAGTAGTAGCAAGTACGTGTACCACCCTGAGTCTGAATTATTTTTAAGATTTGCAAGATTCAGTTCTACCAGTCACATCAGTTTCAGGTTATTTCCATGGCTAATTTAATCCCCAAAGCCTGAAAAGCTTAACCTTGGCAAATCAGACTTCACTGGACTGACAAGAAAGCACAAACATAAAGAATGTTCCTCAGTGTCCTGTCACCTTTTAAATAATGCAGCAGTGCACAGACTACCACCAGCATTTTGAAGGCTACCTGGCCTAACACAAACATTCAACCTCCACAGCTGAAGACACAAATACACCTCCAGTGTAAATGGTACCATGCAAAGCGTGCCCAATTAAAGAGTTTGTAGTGCTTCCCTTCCATATTTCACGACAAACTATGACATTGTTAAAGACTAACAAGTCGCTAATAAGCATTTAGTTTTGCAGAAGTCTGTTAGGTGTCACAGTGTGCAAACATGCCAAAAATTCTCATCAGGCAGCACAAGGAAGCACCGAGGAGGAGCGGTGCACACAACTGCAATCAGAGGTACCTCATCGTCATAACCCCCCTCCTCTGACTCAATCACAAAAGTCCCTACATCAGGGATCGCCACCTCTACCACTCGCTGGGGAGGAGCTGCTTGAGCTGGGGCATTATCAGAGCTCTGCAGAAGAAAACCATTATCAGTACGTGTTTGGGGAAGAACAGAATAATCATCATAATCATCAGAAAATACGGTAAATTATGGAGAGATGCAAACCGACAGGCTGATCTAGTACAATGTCCACTGCTGAAATTCTGAAAAAATTCAGAAACTGTATCTAATTAGAGAATATAAGTGATATTTATAACTTTTTAAGCAATACAATTTAAAATTAAGCTATAATTACTAAAATTATTTCATTTATTCTTAATTCACTAATTCTATCTTTACAGGTTAGTGTACCAGTATTACAACTCTAATATCCATTACAAATTTAAGTCACTTGGCAAACCATGAGTCTGTGAACCACCATTTTTTGAACATTTCATCCCAAAATTACTAAGTATATCATAAAATATCAGAATAGTTTAGGAAGGGACCTCAAAGATCATCCAGTCCTAAAGATGCCACCCACTAGATCAGGTTACTCAGGGACCCATCCAGTCTGGCCTTGAAGATGGCCAGGTCAGATATTTCATATCTGAAATATCTGATGAAGTCACACTAAAGGATAGAAACAAACTAAAAGCTAACATTTCCCAATGCTCTGGGAGAAAAAAAAAAAAATACAAAAAGCGCCTCTAACAATCAAGATATTTTAAAGAATATTTAAAGGAGCAATACATTAAACTGGTTTATTTTTTAGAAGAGTAATTAAACAGAATCAGGAGAAGATTATCCTAGTCACTAAAATTCTTGGTATGTTAAACTAAGTTTTAAACAATAATGGAGACAAATCTTGGCTCCTATGGTCTATCACCGAATAATAGGCAGTTTGCAACATTTGCATAACTTAAATCTTGACTCTAATCCAAGCAAAGGGAAAGTGCTCTGCTACTTGTTCTGCAACTGTAACATTAGCCTCACCTTTTAACAAAGATTCCAAAAACATACAGTATCTATTTATACCCAACACTGTATAAATACAAAAGAAGGCCGTGCAATCAGAGGGCAGAAAAAAAGGACAAAAGGCATAAAATGGACAAAATGAACATGTGGTGAATAACCTACAATCCTGTTATATGTGCTGATGTTGGCTTTCCTTCCTTTAAAAATGGACAAACAAAAAGTAATGGAATATATGCCTGCACGTCTGAATGCATGTGGAAGCAGAATAATTAAAAAGCATGCTGATACACTGAGAAGGAAGCACAATTCTGCATAAGTGGAATTTGGGGATACAGAGAACAGCTTTTAAAGGTTAATATAGTACCTTCTAATTAACTAAAAATTTACTTTACATTTTAACAGCTGAAGTAAATTTGTTTCTAAATAATGTCTGCATGGTTTGGTTTTTTTTACTTTTGTCTCATTAAACAGATCTTGGTGTTCCCCAACCACAGTCTTGTGAAGTCCCAAGACTGACCACTGTGCCAAGTGCCATTATTCTGAACCACAACACTTGATCCATTGAAAAAAGTCTAAGATTCTTTCACATCCCACTGGGATGGTGCCCACCAACCCTAGAAGGAGGACAGCCTTATGAAAGACATTTTATCATGTATTTTGGTATCTTCATAGCCACCTTTTCAGCTGGAATAGCATGCATTAAACAGTCTCTCACTAAGCTGTTCTGAGAACTCAAAAAAGGCCAATATGCAGCAGCCTAAGGCTTTAGTGGTAGAGCATCTTTTCATCCAGAGTTAGATGAGTTTCCCTGTTAGCTTCAATTTCAGTTTAGCAGAGGAAGTGTCCTTCCCTGCCTTCCTGACACTACAGGAGGGGTGGAAAACACAGCAGGTCAACAGGGTGCCAACAAGCTGTCATATAATTTTCAAATATTGTAAGGTATCTGGGGCCAGACTGCTTCTGTTTAATTAGGATCACACCTGATCTTAGGAAGCATTTTGCACAGATCTAAACTGTTCATATCCTTAGTGTTTACTAGGGATGCCTAAGGAAGCCATACTGAACATTTATAGATATAGTTCCAAGACAGATGCATGTATTGTTTTAATGGCACTTAGTTTTGTGGCAAACACATTTGTCATTTATTTACATATTTATAGGGAAGGAAAAAAATATTTGCTGAAAGCAAAAAATGTCAAATATTAGTTTCATTAATAACGCATAGAATAGTTAATGTCCATTCCTCTTAGTATACTTTGTACAAAGTGAAAACAGAAACATCCAATACTGATTATTGTAGGCATTTTAAGTTAATATAGGTATCCTACAAATCACAAAAAATTATTTCCGTCAAGTTGTGAATCTGCATTAAAGCTACAGAATACTGTTGAGAAACCCCTTATTTTTGAAAGCTACATTAACTTCCACAAAGGAACTCAAAGGAACTGTCAAAGGAACTCAATTATATTCTTCTATTTCCCAGATAAAAACCCGAACGTCTAAAGCAATATTTTTCAAGTCTTTTACATGGACGGTCAATGTTTACTCCTCAAAAATACATGGGATCATCTAACATTTTTAAAAGATGGCGGGCACAAACAGGTGATTGTAATTTGAACAATATGCTGTACTCCTGACAAGCACTTTAATCCCATACAGAATACCTATCTTGTATTTTTTTTGCACAACACCCATTACCGTTGTACACAGTTTCTGGATGGACTTTAGTGTTGGACAGTCCCTGCAGAAAAAGCAATTTTCAGTTCAAAGTTTCCAGACTCACACCCTTTTATCAGTTTTTGTATCATTTTCACTTGCAAAATAAAAGCAAAGGAAGTATTTCAAGTTTCAAAATGTCCTCACCGTATCCATTATAGCTTCTGGACTTCTATCTTCTTGTTCAGCTAAAGCTTTATTGATTGCTTGTACAGAATCTTCTTTTAAGTGCTTTGAAATATCAGTTCTTGATGGCTGCTCTAAATACTCTGGTTCTCCTGCTTGAACTTAGTGACAGAAATAAGATAACAATTTTGTGTGTTAACATAAGCACGAATTTTAGATTGATTAGTTTTATTTGGATCAGTCTCATAGATAAGGTAAGCACACAGAAAATGCAGGGTAGGTCACACAATTCACAAATACAACTTTACACCAGCCTGTGTCTCATGTCACTTTAAACACTTCCCTACAAATGGATCCCTGATTTTATATTAGGAACAACAGACCTGTCCTGACATTAAGGCTCTTGAGTGAGGGGTGTTCAAACAATCATGAGGGATGACTGAGAATAAAGGTGAGATTCTAGCTGGAGTTTCTGTGGGATACAGACTCCACATATGGAATGACCTCCAGCCACTTCAGTGCAAGATTTATTTTTACTTTGTAAAACAATAAACACATTATATTTTTCTGCCTTAAGGGAGATCTCAGTCTCCTCCACTTGAGAGCAAAATTGATTAGTACAAATAGCGTCTTATATTCCTTACATGATGAAACCAAATTTTGGCAGACTTAACATTCATTTTGTACTTTCCATTACTAACAAAAGAAATAGGATGAATCTCAAAGTGTTTGTGAACTCAAAACATAAAAGATGAAGCAACTCTCCGTAGAGTTTGCAAAACAAACAATCCCATTAAATCACTGCACTTCTTACACTCATTTTGCAGTCACACATAGTTATGAGAAATGTATGCTCAATCTTTAAGCTCAAATACAGCAATGAGAACATCTGGACAGAAAATTCATCATGTCATCTTTCACATAACATACACAGACTACTGCAAGGGAGCAAAAGGTGGATGTTATCAAAAACCTGGCAGCTCTGGTTTATAATCAGATTGCCAGTGGTCCTTATTAGCTGGGTTCCTATAAGCATTGGCCTCACAGTTGCTGGTCAGAATCTTTTCCACAATTTTAACACCCTCATTTCCACACAGTAATTTCTTAAGCAGGCCCTACTATCATTAAATCTATTCAATGCACCGCACCAAATACATTATGCTGCTCTTCATATCTAAATGCTGTTCTAATTTAAAATGTGAATGAAGGTCTCACACTAAATCATCCTGAATAGAAGAAATACATCATTTACAGACTAACAAATCCTCAAAACAGACTGGTGAGACCTATCTCAAAAAGCCTCAGTTTCTAGGGGGGGGGGGAAAGAAAAAAGAAGCTCAGGACAACTGGGAAGGAAAAGGCAGAAGAACCAATTAATAATTATTTTCTTTGAATAAAAAAATGAAATGCAAAAGCCCACCCCACAGGCTAAACTTCAAGTATAGTTACCTTGGCCAAGTAAATAGCTGTAAGTCAAGATTACACAAATTAACTTTTTCTTCCTTTGTTATGTTGTAATATATATATACAAGCCCCAGTGATTTTTGGTCCTACTCCCTTTCCAAACAGGTAGAAGCAGCTAACCTGGAGCAGGTGAGGGTGCTGGTGCCCTGGGTATCTGAGATAACAATTTCTCCTGCTGTGCTTTCTGAGCAAGTTCTGCATCCCACTCTTCAAGTTCTTTTTCAAAACGTTTATTGTCTTCCTTGACATAATCCCTTAGATCAGAAGGCAGCGTGTCCATTCCAAGAAGCATCTGCCCTGTTTCTTTGTTAAACTCCTCTGTGGTAACATGAAATATAAGTTTCAGAAAAAGAAAGAATAGGAAAAAAGAAAGTAGAAAGTATGTTCAATAGATATCCTCAAGTGAATTACCAGAAATGTACAGTGTAGCACCACCAAACCCCCAAAATTATATTAGTTTTAACTGGTTTTACTATCTGTTGAGCACTATGTGAGCATTCAGAGAATACTCACAAAATCTCCACCATTGCTTGACTGTATTACTGCCACAGAGAGCTGCACATAACTAAACTTCACAAGAGAAAAGGGGAAGGAGAGTGGGTGAGTGGACCTACAGGAATTCAGATAAGAACACCAGCTAAATTGAGTGATCTTCCTCTTGCTTTGAGAATGGTCTCTGCAGAGGTGTCCTACATCCCAGGGGATCCACCAGCAGTAATTGCCCCGCAGTGAGCAGGCCTCAGATTTAATTGGAATGGCACAGGCAGCCTACAGGGCCCAAACACCCTATGGCCACAAGTGCACCACCAACCTGGCAACCAAGGAATGTCAAGGGTAATACTGGTTCTCATTTAAAAACTGAACAAATGAGCACTTAAGCCTTCTGCCCTATGAAAAAACAGGAACCTGAATATTTTCCATGACCTTCTACTGAATCTCTGGACATTTTCACAGACAGCTCTCTGTCTACCATTATCAAAAACCTCATGCTAAGGGATTGCTGTCCTCTCTTTAATCACTTCCACACGAAGCTTTATAGCTGCATACTCTTACATGACCTGAAAAAAATTTCCCAACCCATATATTACTTAGGTTTGATGTGTGGTTGGTAGGGCTAAGTTATCAACATTTCAGTTTACTGCATAAGTTTAAGCTTTCAAGTTTCCATGCTCCAGTAGAGTGTATCAGGGCTCTGAAGCTTAGGGGGGAAAAAAGCAGCTACATGAGGATTTTAATGTCAAAAGGCTCATTTCTCTATTTCCATACTTCTCTTTTAATATTGAGATAAACCCTCCAAAATTCTGCAATCCCTTCTCTAAAATATTTACAAATTAGCAAACTCCTTTTTTATCTTAATGCTGAAACACTGGCATTATCTTTATTGAGCTATAAGTTGAAAAGCAATTGTTCCACCCACAAAAACAACCTAACAGCAGCAGGAGTAAAACTTTCAATAACTATTAAAAACATTTTAAAAATCTGGAAATCCATGTGAAAGGAGTTTGCTTTACCAATGTATTCACCTATTCTATATCATGCAGAATCTGTTTTGATAACATTACCTTGTATCAAGTACTGCTCCTTGTCATTGATATACATTAAACAATATGCACTGGCATTCCTGTAACCACCAAAAGAGTCCCGTTCCAACTCTTCCCAAGTTGACTTTGTCACAGAAATATCATTATATTTCATCCATCTGTGCTGGTGGTGGTCATAAATATATGCCCAGTAGTGTCCTGCATTCGCTTGACCCTCATGAACTAGGACAGCATGCAACCTATAAGGAACCTTAAAAAAACAAAACAGAAAATAAAGCAAATGTCAAATGCTCCTTGACAGCATTTAGTTCCTATTGTATGCCAGCAATAATTGTTACATGAAATAAAAGTAACTGAAATATAGTTAATCAAGATCAAAACACAACACAGAAGAAAAAAAAAAATAAAACTAGCAACCCACTAAGCATAAGGACTTGGAACTATGTTACTTACCACTACTACAGGAGATCTTAAAAATATTAATGTACAACATAAATGTCTACTCTGCTGTCTTTACTGTCACACATCTTCTTTTCTTAATTCCTTAATATTCCTACCTTCATTGTATCGAGCAAAAAAAACCTCAAATAAGTCAGCCTTGACTGTCTATGATTTGCTTCAGTTCTGACCTGGCAAGCCTGTCAAAAATCTGGAAAGGCACATGCAAATTCAAGGTAATAAACTCACTGTTTTCTGTGTGACAGTAGAAGAATTCATTTAAATTAATATCTGCTTCAGTTACCCCAAAATAAAATTCCTACAGTAGAACAGGAATGCAACTGTTTTCCAGTATTTTAACTGTATCAGGAAAAGCTAAATAAAGCACGGAACACCTGAAAAGGTCCTCTCCTCCTCCTGAGGCAAAGGACGATAGCAGTTTCTAGGATCAGTGGAAAATGAATTCCAGGCTACACCTGTAAACCAGCAAGTAGGAACAATGGGAAACTTAGTTTCTACCTAAGTAATTGGGAGTCTAAAGGAGAGAGTGAAGCAGAATGAATGAGTTCTTCCTTACGTACAAGTCTTTTTTGAGAACATCTTAGTGATTGACTCATTTTAACCTGCTGGAATAGCACACGCAACATAAAAGGGAAAGCTGAACTTCCCTGCTATGCACAGCATGCCTCAATGACAACAGTTCAGCTGGGATGAAAAACCCCAAAACCAGCTTGTACTGGTGTCACAATCTGGACTGAAAATAAACAGTCTCTAACTCAAGGTGTACTCAGTAGTTTTTGCAAATATCATTTGAGCACTGCAACAATCATAAATACACACATAACTGTGACTGAAGAGACTCCTTGAAGTTATTTTTAACCTGAGCAGTCTCTTCCAGGCTATATGCAAGTGCTGGAGATTTTGCAACTCCCCTTGAACTGTAAAGCAGAGTGACTGCACAGCAGCTGGAATCAAACAGCCTGCCATTCCAAGACCAAACCGCACTCTAAATCTCCCAAACACAAGAAGTATACACAGCAGAAGTCCTGGCAAGTCCTTAAATCTGAATGCTCTGGGGTTTTTAACATCTGTTATTAAAGCAGTGTGAAAGCCTCCTTAAAATGACTGCAAGCCTGTGTATATGAACAAAAATGTATGCAGATCCTGATTTAACAAAAAAAGGTGTCTCTTTAGACTTCGTCAAAGTTTTCTTACCCTAAAATCAGGCACTAAAAATCCCCATTGAATTTAAATTGTCTTACTTAAAATCATGCTAACTGGGTCAGCTTGAGGGTCCCCACCCGTTCCTCCAAGTCAGGAGAAGCAGCTGTCAGTCATCCACACTGAGCTTTCCGGAAGGTTCCCCACAGAGGACTGTGACCAGGGGACAGGTGAGTTCAGTGCCAACAGGCATCTCTTGTGATAAGCCATTATACCAGCAGTAATTAACAGCACAAGGCAACGCAAGCATAGGTGGCATTAAACTTCTTAGCTTACACTTACTACTCGTGAACCAGGAATGGAGCTTCACCAACCCCATCACATGTAGCTACAGAACAGGTATGTCACAGCTGCTGTACCTAAGATGAATTCCCCCAAAAATCCAGTTGTGTCTCTTTCCCAACGGCAAGTTCACAGATGGAAGGAAATAAATAAGCAGCTGAAGAAACATTCATTCAGGAGAATGAAACAAAGATTTTGGGAATGTATTTCATATGACAATTTGACAAAGGTTTTATGGACTACTATAACTCCTTAGAATCTAAAAGGACAAAAGGAGAAGACAAAGAGCTTCTCAAATAGTTCATAAATACACTAGGAAGCTTCCTGCAAATATTATACATTTGTCTTAAAAATGTGTCTAGTTTTATGTGCCTAGAACTTGACTTCAAGACTGCAATCCTGCAATTGTATTGTGCAGAGGGAAACCACTCCCAAGGAATGGGGCAATACCCAGCTTTCATATCACCCAGAGACAGAGGAAGCACGGAACAGTAGACAGCTCTGCATACCTGCCTCCTTCCTGTTGTGCCAGAACTGCCACAGGGACAAACCAGCTGAGCTGCAGAAGGGCAGCTTCCCTTCCAGCCTGTGATTTCAGATGTGTTCAGCACCTACTTTGTGTTTTACTAAGTAATCTCTTTTTTTCTTTTTAATGACAGCTGAGTAGTATCTTTGCTATCCAGAGGTATTTCCTCCTGTAACACCTAAGCCAAGTCTACACAGGTAGACTATGGAGATGCAAGTTACCAAGTTAATTAATTTTACTGTTAGATGACATGTAGCCTGTGGTCGTCTTCTTAAAACACAAGTATTAAGGAAAAAAAGTGCCTGCAAGTAGCAAGCTCAAAGAAAGTTATCTAGGCAAATCTGCCTGAAATCCTTATCAGAGTTCAGCTGCCAGTAACTATTAGAAGCCATGTACAAAATGAAAACATACCTCAAGAAAACTGTAAGCTGAACAGATCTTACTTGGAATGAAAATAGTTATTTTTACTAGCAGAAAGTAACAGAGGAAGTAATCCTTAACCTTAAAACCTCTCAGAGTGAGAGAACATGGGTATGTGAACATAAGAAACAGCAGAAGAGCCACAACTCCACAGTAAAACATTCTAAAAACACCGTTCAGATTACACAGAATGAGAATTTGCTAGAAGATAGCTTAGACTAATAATCAAAGTTGTGACTGATACAAAATCTAGACAAAGTTTAGAAAAACCCCAAAAAAATAAAACAAAAAACCAAACCAATAGCAACAAAACCACTCACTGGAATTAACTACAAATAAAAATCAGGAGCCTTGAATTTCCATGTATTAGCATGGAAGTTGCAATACACAGTGGCACTAAGCAGCAAAGTAAATAGTACTCTCCTGTGTCTAATGCTTCACCACCTTAAAGCTGTAAGGTTACTGAGCAATATGGACAAATCAGGGCAAGAAAATTTTGTCGTGTGAATCTGCATTCAGGTAAAAAAAACAGAATCAGAGATCAGAGATAGAACATATTTGGGCTTTTCATCATAGCTGCCTGAATTTAAGTATGTCGCCTGTAAAATACTGTAACGCTGTCTTTCATCTGACTGTGCACAACTGCAAAACCCATTATGACTTTGTAATGAAATTTCTCAAAACACTATATAATTGTTGTATACTTGCTCTGTTTTCAAGCATCTAAGAACTTTTAAAAAGTGCCAAAAAGGATCTATTTTCAATTATCTTGTGCCAAAACTGTACTTACTTGGACCATTGTTTTGTCAGAGTACATCAATTCAATTGTCCGATGTATCCTAGATATACTTTCTTGTAAATCTGAAAGACAAAGAAGAAAGAACCTCTCTTCCACAAGGCTGTATAATTGCACATGACTACATCTTTATCTCACAAGAAGCCAAACAGGTGCATTTCACATGTGGTACACCTATCTACACGCCAAACACTAAACCTTCTTGGATGAAAGATTTCCCCCACTTGCACAAATCCTTTCCTACAGCAAATGCATTCCCCAGTGTGTGGCATTACCTCTTGTGTCATTCTCTACTTCAGTCCTCCAGCGATGCAAACAGCCCTCCAGGACAGACAGCTCCTCCTCTGTGATGTGCCTTGGTGCTGGATGCATCGGCAGGTCAGGGGGAATCCGTGATTGTGTGAATGGTTTATGTATTACTGATCTTTGTATGGGAGATGTGCTTGGGACATCTGATGATGAAGGCCCCTGCTGCTCTATTGTGCTGCATTCATTCAAAACATGAAAAATAAAAACTGAATCATCACATGGACAGACTAAAAGTTATGCCATAAAAATAAGCTTTTCATCTGAAAATGAGCATTTTAAAGGTAACAATTTCCTAAAGTGCAATCCAGAGCAATAGCAACATGGAACTAGTATTTAAATTCTGAAAGCTTTGTGCTATATTACATATTAGCACAACAACAAAGTTTGCTTTATTTGAAACACTACTAAACAATTTCAAATCATGTCATACACGTAAATAACTGTGGTTTGAAACATTTACAGCCAAATGGCAGAGAGAAATCACAGCAGTTTGTCTTCTGGCCAATGACCATAAAATCCAATAAGCACAAATTCTAAATTTAATAACTTCCTTCATGTGTTTTATGCCTAGCAGATATACTTTTTCTG
Source organism: Promerops cafer (assembly GCA_013398275.1). NCBI lineage: Eukaryota > Metazoa > Chordata > Aves > Passeriformes > Nectariniidae > Promerops > Promerops cafer. The sequence continues at coordinate 1,748,207 of VZSE01010018.1, read as the reverse complement.
ATGTCCTACCTACAACTCATGTTAGCTGAACAGCAATAATGAAGGGACCTCTGATATTTATGCCACACTGGAAATGCGCTACCAACCGATCTAAATTTGTTCCAAAACCACTCTAACACAAACTGCAAAGCAGCCACCTTAGGAGAATTCTGCAAGAGCAGCAGAGTAATAAAAATGAAGACTTGTTACAGATTTTTCTCTTCCCATCAACAAAATCACCTCTGTATAATTACACTGCATAAGAGGAATCTGAAGATCTTTCTTGCATGCCACTGAATTTTTACTTTGTGTACAGCATCATGAGGAACTTGGATTCTTCAGGAGTTTAGAAAGTTCTGAGAACATTAAGAGCTGGAAATGTCACTCTATATAACATGCTGTGGTGTTTCTACAGATGGACAAGAAAGCCACAATACTTACATTTCTACAGAACAAACTTCCTATACAGGAGTTTGAGCAGTTTATTACTTTTGATATTGCATTTCATGTAAGCAATGGTAACTTTTAAAAGTTTGTCTTCTCTTATCACTCATCACAATTTCTGCTGGCATTTAATCAGTAAGACATTGGACATATTTTTAAAGCCTTTTTCGATTCATGTACTTCACTTCTCTGAACGACAAATTTAACAACCTTGACTGACCCAGAAAACAGAACCCTACTGTCCAAATATAACATACAAAGCTATGTTATAAACTATTAGTGTCCACTTATCCTAAGTTATACTCTATTACCATAGAATTATTTAGGTTGCAGGAAATTTCTAAAATAATCAAGTCCAACCATTAAACCAGCACTGCCAAGTCCACCACTAAACCACGTCCCTCAGTGCCACATCTACACATATTTTAAATACCACCAGGGATGACTCCACCCTTGCCCTGGGCAGCCTGTTCCAACATTTGATAACTCCTTCTGTGAACAAATATTTCTTAGTATCCAATCTAAACCTCCTCTAGTGAACTTGAGGCTGTTTCCCTGTGTCCTGTCACTTGTTACCTGGGAGAAGAGGCTGGCTCCCACCTGGCTCCACCCTCCTGTCACGGAGTTGTAGAGAGTGATAAGCTCTCCCCTGAGCCTCCTTTTCTCCAGGCTGAGTCCCCCCAGCTCCCTCAGCTGCTCCTCACCAGATTTGTGCTTCAGACCCTTCCCAAGCTCTGTTCCCTTCTCTGGACACACTCCAGCACCTCAATGCCCTTCTCACAGTGAAGAGCCCAAAACTGAACACAGGACTGAGGTGTGACCTCACCAGTTCCCAGCACACGGGACAATCCCTGCCCTGGTCCTGCTGCCACACCACTGCTGATCCAGGCCAGGTGCCATTGGCCTTCTTGGCCACTTGGGCACAGCTGGCTCAAGTTCAGTCTCTGTCAACCAGCACCCCCACATCCTTTTCTGCTGGGCATCATCTGCAAACTGACTGAGTATACACTCAATCCCCTACACTGAGTTACTAGCTTAAACAGGGAGAAAAATGACATTATTGGACATTGATCTCTCTGCTACTTTAGCTACTCTGCATTTAAGAAGTCAGATTATTCAGGTTCCTGACAAATTTGGTAAGATATGCAAACTGCATAGCAGAAAAGGAGCTTAGCTCCCAGGCAAAAAGGGACAGATAAACTGCACACCAGAAACCTTGATGCTATGCAGCACATACACACTGCCCAATTCAGATTCTTAAACAATACACGTGGGAATCAATGACCTCACCAGAATCTTCTCTCTATTTAGAATTGTAGATAGAACTGGGCTGTGCTTGAAAATGGTAATCTCCTTGTGAAGACATTTTTTAAGTGCATGAGACAAACCAAGGTCATTAACATTTTTGTTTATTTAAGCCTGCCATGCTGAAAGAAAAGAGCAGAAACTTTACACTACCCCCCTTAGGAGACGCCCAGGTTTATTGGTCTGGTGAGCAAAGCAGCTGAACGTGCTCCCTCTCTCCCAGAGGCTGGTTTGCTCTGGCCTCTGCCCCGGGGAGCAGGAGGCAGCCCTTACCTGGGGGGGATCTGTGGTGGCAGTGTGCCACTGGCGGGGGCACTGGCACCCAGGTCATCCACAGGGGACGTGCACACCGGCTTGCTGGAGGCGAACTCCAGGGCATACTGCAGGACATCTACCAAGGGGAATCGTTTAGGACCAGAACCATAGCTTAAATATCTGTTAACCACAAAACGTATTAATGCCATGATTCACAGATACAAAAAAAAATTTAAAAGAAAAAAGATTTTTTTTTCTGATTGACTGCAATTATTAAAGCAAACCTTTCCTAGCATGTTTCAGAATGAATCAGAATTACAACACTTATAACACAGCTTCCAAGGAAAGGGTAAAAGAAAAGAGATAGAGAATGAAAGACCCAGGTAAATAACTATACACAAAGTGTATAATTGCAAAGAGTTATTCTATGTAGCCCATAACACTATTTGCATTTACACAGTTATGTATAGTACCGTTCTAATCTCTGTTGTAAAACTGTGAGGTACTCTTTGAGTCTCTTGATTTCATCTCGTTTAATTCTTGTTATTTCTCTGTTTTTGTGCATATACCTGTAAAACATGAAATTTAGAAAGTAGTGTCAGTCCACAGTATCCCAACAGTGAAACTGAGGTCTGCCTCCATCAGCCACGCAGTTTAGTACTAATAAAAACTCACACCCTCTAGAACCTACAACATATTCAGCACTAAAACAGAACTGAGAAGAAAACGAGCCTTCCCTTCCACAACTTTCAGAAGATGCTTTTTCCCCACTGTCAAAAGCTCTGTTGATACCATGGATGACAAACATGTATTAGAAAGCCACTATTAGAGAGATTCTAAATTAAGTAGTTTAAGTGGCAACCACAGAGCAATACTCCTGTTTCATTATTTAGGTTCACAAATAACATTCTGCAGCTAACTGAAAGCCATGCTGGTATTTCTGCTCTACAGAGAAACTGCATGCACTGATGCTGAGAATTGACTGCATGTTTGAAAAGTATCTGGAACACCAGGAAATATCCAACTTGTCACCCTGTTTCCCAAATGGACCCATAAGTGGTGTGATTTTTCAGAGTATTTTGCTAGTGTACACAAGTTCCTAGCAACAAATGAAAGTGGAAGCAGGTTTTTGACACAAAGCAGCAGTATGTCTTAAATTGTGATCTATGTGTATTTTCTGAAACAGATTAAACCCATGAAAACTCTAACTTGTATAAATAGAACATAAATTTACTATGATTCAAGAGAGCATAAGACACATCATCAACTTTCAGGAACTTACAAGATATATTTTATATTCTCACTAGAATTTTGTTGATAAAATTATACCGTACCTGTCTAGATACAAAATTGGAGGAAATTCTAATTTGTTGTGTATCTTCTCTGGTCTCCCCAAAGCCTGATTAAACTCAAATCTTGATAGCTCAAAAGTTAAGACAGGAGGAAGCTCTGTGAACCAGTGCTGGATGAAGAAACAGAAATTCCCAAAATTAATGCCTTCCAATAGCAAAAATTCAGTAATAATGATACAATACTTGCAGACTGACACAGCTGTGAGAGAAACTGGTTTTAGAGGGTGGGTCAGCATAAGTTTTCCAATGCTACCACCTTCTCCCTTCACTGTAAACACAGACCATTTGTTGCCCATGCTGCATAAGAGCTTTGCTATCTGTGTTCCAGCAGAGGAGGCAGAAATACTTGACCCACTCACATTTATTTTGCTCATAAAAAGTCGGCTCGTGCTTGAGCCTACCTGCCTTGCCAACTCTTCTGTTCCTTTAACTCCTCAAAGGTATTGATGCCAGCAAGTGCTCTTCCTGCTATACTTCTCTCAGACTCAACATTTGGATCCTTTCATTCACCTGATATCATTCGAAGCTTCTAATGACTCCCTCTGAAACAGGATCAGCAAGTGTTTGACATTTCCTCCATACTAACAGCCTGAAGTTTCTACTCATGTCTCTAATCATCTACTATCATCTGCTATCATCATCTTACCCCATTTGACTTTGACTACTCAGCAGAGGTCTATCCATATTCCTCATTTCTTTTTTTACATACATTGTTTCTCAACTACAATACAAATCCAGCTCCAGTTCCAGCATTGAAGATCTTTTTTTTCCTTTCCATTCTCAAACATAACAACCACAGTCTATTCATTTAATAAGTTTTGGGAGTCTAACCATCACCTGAAGTTTCTCTGATTGCTGCAGACACCATCAACACACATATTTGTATACAGTGACATAGCCCAGATGTGGCATTTGACTCAGGGCTCACTTCAAGTTCTCCTATCCAGCCAAATGTCTTGAATAATATAATAATAACTGGCAAACAGCCTTTTCTTCCTGTGGTCATGGCTAAAATTCTCTTGAATCAGGATTTAAGTTCCTCAGGAGAGAAAATATCTCCTTTCTCTGTTCCTACATTAGCTCGCTAGCTGACACCCTGCTCCGAAACAGAGGCTTTTAGGTATCATGATAACAATACTACTAATAATACTAACAATAATAATAGTCAAGCTAAATACCCCATTAGACTCAATGGTGGGAATAAGGAAAAAACCCAGAATGTTATTTAGAGGATCTTTCAACAGATGTGAGTACCACATTACTATTCTCTTTAAGCTTTGACATCAATCAACTCAGAGAAAAGTTACTTGAAGTCTTTGTTCGGTTGAGACAGACCATGTTAAAGCTACAAGAAATTCAGAGTTCCTTGGTACTTCCAAACCTTCCAATGCACCGTAACATCTTTCAGGCATTTTATTTAAACATAGCTACCAGAAGAAGCAATATCACTATGGATTATTTCAGGGAACAATTTACTTGGCCCTAGTAATAATGAAGCAATGTTTTTTCTAGAATAGGACTTAATGTATTACTTTTCTTGGTTTTCCAGCACTGTCAATCTGTCATATGACTATTTCACTTCTATTTCCACATGTTAAGAAGCCAAGCTGACAATTTCACAGAACTCAAAGCTTAACAGTATAGATCTGTACATCACTATCATGCTGTTTCCCAGATTCCCAATATTACAAATTAAAAAAGCCCCAAAACCAAAACAAAAAAACCCACAACACCCAAGTCTGACATTTCTAGTCAAACATTTATAACAGAACTGACATTTTATGCATGAATACACACAGGTTATAACTACAAGACAACCTTTAGTTCATTAGATGAACAATTGTGCTCTTGTAGTAGGTACATACAAGGTTCCACCTTGCATGAAGAAACTAAACTTTGGATTGTACCAAGAAATTTATGAGATTTTGTTTTCTTCAAACTATATTTCAGGAAATATGCTCATTGTAGAAGAGATGGCATAAAACATTTTTTGTAAAACACAGAATTGGTATCAGAACGTCAAACTGGAGGATGATTTCAGTGTGCATCACTAGGCTTGACAATTAAGCCCAGTGTGAACTTTGATGTGATTAAAGGAAACAAAATTTCATTACTGCAAAAGATTGACATCAAGCAAGAAATTACACTGAAACTTTTTACAAAAGTAGGGAAAAACCTCCTAAGATTTCACATCTTTAAAATAACTGTGATGAAACATGAACAGCTGTGTAAAGAGAAAGTAGCTCAGCCTTTACAGACAATGGGGATTCCCATCTATACAGCAGGTGCCATGAACCATAAAAACCAGACATGAAACCCAAAGAAAATTAAAGGGCATTACAACAACATCCCAAGAGAAATTCACAGGAGCACTTAACTCACCTCCTGACCAGACTTTGCAGAGTTTTCTGAATGGAGAGATTCAATTTCCCCTTCAATCATTGCAGCTTCTAGGCACTCATGCAGATCTTTAAAGCCATTAACCTGTAGTGGATACTGGCCAAACATTTCTGTGTTTTCAAATTTTTTACCTTCACATGAAATATTAAACAGTTAATGTTTTAGAACAAACATTTACCTTGGAAAAAACCCTATCAATCCTAGGTCAATTGATCTAGTCTACTGAACAATGCCCACTTTTTCTTATTGAACAATTTAATTATATGTACAAAGACAATTTATTCAAAAATGTTGCTCACACAATATTGAAAATTACTGTATTATCCTCTTCAGCCCATTTTTTTATATTGTTTTAGCATCTTTTGGTAATAAGCAAAACTCAAAATTACTTGGCACCACAGACATATGGGGAGTTTTACACATATAAATCAAAGTCCTCCCCTGCAAATAGGAGCTTCATAATACAAATGTGTACTGTATCAGTCAGTGGAACTGCTGGTATGAAAGAGCCCTTTGTATAAGTATATTTTGCAAAAATAAGCCACAAAAGAGAACATTCATTTCTGTCCTGAAAACAAGATTATAATTTGGTAACACTGTATAAAGATGCAAGTGCAAACATGAGGAGAAATATCGGGGACAAGTCATTTCAACCTAGAAAGTCAATTTATTTCAACCTAAAGTCAGTAACAAGTCTTGCATCTCCTAGTTTCTTTTCCTTTGTTTGATTTTTACATATCTCCTCTGTTAAAATGAGAACGTAAGGGATGAAAGTAGCTAAGTATAAAGGAGCAAGAATGCTAGCTACTAGCAAGAAATCTGCAGAATGGTTCTGAAATCTGACAACTCATTAGAAACATGTTCAAGGTCACAGAGTAACCTGGAAGCCACTTAAAAGACTATACCTGCTTCATTCAAATGCAAAAGTCATTCATTTGGATGGGAGGCAGAATCACCAACATTACAATGAGTCAAAAATACTTTCATAGCCTCTTGGAAACAGAGAACAGTACAATTCTGCAGATCTACATACAGTTATGATAAAGGGAAGCTTGTTGTACAGTCTCTTCCTCCTTAGTGCTCTCTCCAACACTGCCCTTGAGCAGGTTTCCACTGACCTGCTTTCCTACAAACTGTACTTTTAGGAGGGTGAGTTTTCCATATAAGAAATTGTGCAGGAGGAAATGCAGTAACTGAAGCTTTAAATTGCATTAAATGAATCAAAGGGAGCATGAGAGAACAGCGCAGTGAAATACAGTATCTTGTCTTCCGTACATCGTTACTAAGTGGTAACAGTGCCCCGATAATTTCTTCCAAGCATTTCCCTCAGCATCTCACCCCAGCTTCTGCTGCACTGAGAACATACACTCAGCTCCTGAAGGTTATGAAAAGAGTCTTTGTGGATCCCTGCAGCTCATTGCATTTCTCCTCCTTCTCATACCTGACCAACCATTTGTCACAGATAAATGTATATAGGTGTGTTCTCCACATCTGCTTCTGCAGAAGTAGCTAAACTCCTAAAAATGCATCAGTCACCTGTGTGCTTGGACAAGCACAGAACAGACATGATCAGACAGGTCCAAGTAAATTCTGATGCATACCTTCAAGTACACCTACTGCTAGAAATCGTCCATAAAACAACTCCACCATTGGGTTCTTTGGTTTCTCTCCATCCCTAAAAAACCAGGAGCTGTGTTAGTGCAATAAAATCCAAGTCAAAGCTACAACCTTTGATTTATAAAACTGTGAACAGACTATTCTGAATTCATTATAGAAATGATGCCCATTTTACTGGTAATTTATTTTTTTACTTTCCTCTAATGACAATAACAATGAATCAGATATTTGCAGGGAAAAGTATATTCTGAAAACTAATTTTCAGAAGTGTTTCATTCTAAGACAATCTATGCAAACCAGATTCAATAATGAGTGGTTAAACTGTACAAAACCCTTGTAAAAACTGTTTCTTAAAACATTATAGAAAAAAATATGTATTCAAAAGAGTTTCCAGATGCTCACTAATACAAACAATGAGTATTTACTTCTGAGATGAGAAAGAGAAGTGAGGTTTTGAAGTACTTTAACTACAGGATCGAAAAGCAAAATGGCATTAAAATAAAAAAGCCTAATTGATTATCTAAAAACACCTCTACTCTTTATATACTCTGGAGTTCATGGAGCTAGATTTCTAACATGAAATAAGAGGGTGATAAAAGACAACTCGTGGAAAAAAAAAACGCAAGTATTGACATGTATGGAAAAAACCACACTTGAACTAAAACAAGCTGCAGAGTCAAAATTTTTTCAGCCATATAGAGAATTGGATTTTTGGTCATTTGGTTTGCTTTTCTGTTATCCAAATGTTCAACATGCAGAGCTAGAAAAAAAATCTTACCTCTCTTCTTCAGCTTTAATTTGGAAGGCATCTTCTAGCCAATCTAATAATTTGTGTGTAAATTCACTAACGTCTTGCTGTTAAAAAATAAAGTGATCAGTTCACATATGTAACAGAACACAACAAAGTGTCACCTTACAAGACCAGTTTAGCAGAATTCCCTTCCCCCTCCACCAGTGTCCCAAAATCACACAATGTCTAAGACCATGCCATGATAGGCTTTTTTTATGAGTGGCTCTGGTGTTCCTCAGCAGTAACACTGTCCTGTGATCCTTGTTACTTGGGCTCAGCTTTCACACCACGCTAGTCCAAAGGCATCTCATAAATCCCATTGTTCAAACCCTTTGGTATCCAGCAAGCAGTGACTAATTTAACTTTCATCAAGCACTAAATTCAGTGTGCTATTGTAATTAAACACCTCAGCCACATAACCTCATGTGGGAAAACAAAGCATCTGAAGAAACAGAATGTTTCTCCAAAAAAAGCAGAATATGCACATTAAGATTTGGGTAATAATCCTGAATACAAATATTTAGATCCTCCAAATCAGTATCTAAACAAGCAGTATAATGGGATTGTACATTAACAGTACAGCCCCAGATGCACTGTTAGATCAGAACAGTATTTCTCTTTCAAAAACCCCCAGATTTAGAAGCTAAAGTAAGTCCTAAAAGCAAGAATGTTGAACTATTAGCTCATTTCTAAAATAATAGGAAGAAAGTGTATTGAATAAAACAGTCCTGTTGTCTGGAATTTTTTTAAATCTTTGTAAAAAATGTAGCCAGAAATCACATAACATTATAGGAAAAGGTCAAAGACTGTGATAATTAGAAGTTGCTTTTCTGTGGACATTTTGAAATTCTGTGGTCCATGGTAAGTATTTCCTATTACAATATGACCATATAAAAAAATGAATAAACTTGACTGAAAATACATGGAATTTACCTGTTGGGAATCATTTGATTTAAAAGCATCTTTAAGGATTTCCACTGCTCTTGATGGATCAACATATTTTCTCTTTGAACCAACTAGAAGTGCAAACAAGTACCTCAATTCACGCATGAAAGGCAGATTCCTATGTTCCTGTATGTGAAGAATAAAAATATTTAACAAGGTGGTAACAGAAATCTTCTGAACAGAAGCGTTACCCAATAAACTGAGTAATGTCATAATAATATATAAGGTTACTTGCAGTACTACCAAGGTAATGCTGCCTGCTTTTTATTTGTCAGTGTTACAAAATAATGCAATTCTCTGGGAAGAAAATTCTGTTTCAGAAACCAAAAGCTCCCTGAAATCATATCTAGATGATACTATTTGTCTTGAAGTGGGCCTGAATTGACAACTGGACAAGTAGAGTTGCATTTAGGACAGAAATGTTTCTCTCGAGACTTAAAATGCAACAATATGCATTATTTTATTGAAATTAGTATTCCTCTATACCTCTAGAAGAATTTCTTGAGAGCCTACACACTAATCAGCACCTTTTTTTAAGCTTATTTTTTACTGAAGACTAAATTTCTAAGGTCTACATTAACCTTTATTATTTCTCTAGACACAAGTAAAATAGCCTGCTCTCCTTCCTACTCAATTTTGAAGTACAGTTCATGTGCCTATGGCATTCTTTTACTGGTTTCCAGAAGAGAAGAAATCCTTTCTGCCTGCTTAATGAAAAACAAGCAAACCGAAACATAAATACCATAGATTAAATCACGTTACCAATGCTGTGCAGATTGTATATCTACTCCTCAGTAGATAGTTGGCAAATACTTGTGAAATTAAACACCATGTAACATCCACTTGTATTTAGAACAAAGTATCATTCAAAGGCAGCACAGATGTCTGATAGTGGTCAAACTGGAATTACTTGACGACAAACTATTTCACATGCTCATCAAACAGCAGACCTGTTTAGTCATTCCTATGTCAATCCAGGAGGCATAAAGCTTTTTGCACATAAAATATGGTTTACTTCAGATCTACAAAGTGCACAGTGAATTCATTGTGTTCCACATGATACCTAGGAAATACTTATAGTCATGTAAATTTCTGAATTGTACTTGCTCTTCTAGTCCATCTTGTAAAACACCTGCCAGTTATAAACACTGTTCACAAAAAAGGCTGCATTTCAAGTGCCACCCTAATTCAGCATCAAATCATCCTAATTTAAGACCAAAATCAGTCTCCCATTTAGATACTTAAAGCACCATATAACAACAAAAGAAGGAAACAAATTGCAAAAGTTATATTTTTCTTGCTGTTTTCATAAAGTGTTCTATTAAAACAAATCGAATTTCAAGTTGTAGATACTTTTTATAAAGATGCTTCAATACCAGTGATAGTTAATATGCATAATATAAATTATTAACCACAGAATTCTTTCGATCTTACCTTCTTTTTGTTAAATCTACACGGGCATTATTATAATGTAAATGGTACATTACTGCCTTACCCAAATTTACACTACAACTTCGGCTGAGTTTTAGCTGTACTTGCAGCCTTAGCTTGAACAACTGCCTATCAATGTCAATAGGATTACTCAGAGTCCAAGATCTACAAAGGCTACCAAAGTTCTCTAAAACTAGGGAAATCCTTACTACTTTTGGAAAAGCTCAATTTAATGAATTAGACATTGTCCTTGATCAGAACAAACCCTAAAATCTTCAAAATAAGGTGGGCCAGTCGCTAAGATAAGGTATTGAGTTCCACAAAAGGACTTGCACATCAAAACAAAGAACTGATAAAGTGATCACAGCACAGCATACAGCTCTCACCTCTAAAGCATCCTGTACATGCACCCACACAAAAAAAATATTAAAATAAGTTTTTAACTAAGCACTGTATGGAAATTTCATAATCTAAGACATTCTCCATTTTATCACCTACCCTGCCTGCATAAATAACTTCTCAATACATGTCGCAATAACCTATTATTATAAATGCTTTTAAAGCAGCCTACATATTTAATACATAGCAAACATTCATTATGGCCAATCAGTTTGCCAGGAGAGTGAGATAACGATAATATTACAATAATATCAGAACAGGCGGAAGGATGTGCTAACCTGGAGCATAGTAACCCCTTCCCTCTGATAATAAAATGTTTCCTGAAGATATCACTGAGGCCAAATATTTAGCTGGTCTCAGTGTGTACAGCAAAAGATCTGTTCATGTGACAGCAAGAACCAAGAGAACTGGGACAGCAAAAAAGCTGCAGTAACTAAAGAGAACTGCATTTGCTCTACAGAAAGAAACCAAGCAAGACAAATTATTTTCAAATTAAAAAGAGCAAGATCAAATTGAAGATTTTAAGTGTATGCCCAAATCCAGAAAATCAAAGCCAAATTAGCTGAGACAAATAGGGTGGGGCTGTTGTTTGTTTGAGGGTTTTTTAAGTAAAAATATATACCAATGACTTCTGGATTAAAAAGTTGACATGCCAAATTATTCATAGCATTTGGATTCAATATATTGATGGAAAAGAACAAACACCCTGCTCTGCAATATTCCCTGAAGTACAACCACATGTTTTAGTTCTAAATCAAGAGATTGTCATGACCCCAGCGTTAAACTCTAATTCCTACCAACTGGAAGAACAACAGGATGCAAACCCTGAGTATTCAAAAGCTGAGATGATTAAAACATATCCTTTATTTGCAAGGAAATTTGATCCTGGAGAATGTCAGTCACATATGGTAGTTAATATTGGAATAAAAATAAAAACAAAACCAAAACTGAGGCAAAATAGTTTTAAAATAAGTAAGCAGTCGGAAGTAAATTCCAGGGCTTTACATTTTTTTCTATTGTCAACTGGTAACTTATATTACAACTATAAATCAATTCACCTCCAATTGCCTTCACATATAAAGAAATAAAGGCACCATATTTGGGGGCATGCATGCTTTCATCTTATATCTGTTTAAATTCCAACTAGTGAAGTGATCCCTTATCCTAAATTCTCCTCAATCCTTTTTCAGCTGTAGATAAGACAGATGAGTACACCAAGTAATAATGTTACTTCATTCTGGAATGTAAGTTAAGAAAAGAGAGGACACAAACTACTGCCAGAGATTCTTTCTAGCAGGCCTGCAGAAAGCAAGGTTTCTGCACAAATCCATGCACTTGCCTGGTGTCACACCATTTCACACAAACATGGTCAGAATTTCTAAAATAAAGACTTTGGAATGGCTAAAGGCATTTGGCTGCAAGTGTAAATACTTGGGCAAGATGTTTATGAAGACAAGAGCTTGTTATCAGCTATTTCATACCACTTTTTAGATGCCAATTGCTTTTTACATGCTGAAAAATGAACATAGAATTTCTGAGTATCAAAGGATATTACTAAAACAAATTATACGATGAAAAATTAAATACTGGGCAGAAAGTCAATCTAAAAATTAAAATAAAAAAAATTTAGTACAACTCTCTGTAAAGCATGACTTGTCTTTCTTATTAAAATACACTGCCCCATCCCTACCTTGTGTTGGGAACACTACCCATATTTTATTTTCACACCATCTCATGACCTAATGCAAATATGCTTTCCAACCAAAAAAAGTGACCTCTTGCACTTCAAATGTGGTGAGGAAAGAAGTGGGGAGGGCAGGGGAGAAATTATCCAGTCCTGACTGAACATTCAAGTTCCCTTTTATGGAACATACTGAGAGGTTTAGAAAATGGACACTGTCTTCTCTTTGTCTGTTTTCTTTTGCTTCTCTAATTACAGCTCTTACTTTTGATAGTGAACATTCCAGACAAGCCTGAATGGACAAACAACTAAGAACAGACTGACAACACACCCCCTTCTTTAAATCTGACAGAAAGGGGCAACAGGCAATAGTCTAATTTGCTGTGAGGGGGGTGAGGCACTGGCATACGTTGCCCAGAGAAGCTGTGGATGCCCCATTCCTGGGAGTGTTTAAGGCCAGCTGAGCAACCTGATCTAGTGGAAGGTGCACCTGTCCATGGCACAGGGGTTGGAAGTAGTTAATCATTAAGGTTCTTTCCAACCTAAGCCATTCTATGGTTCTATTTTCTGGATATGCAAAAATTCATTGCACTATAAGTCCCTGCTAAAAATCAGGCAATCAAGAGTCTTCACATTTCATACAGCCACTTCCTTTTCCCTCTCTTCCTTCCCATTTCATAGCACAGAAACCAAGGGGCCTCCATTATATCTCTCCTCAAAGGATGCCCATGAAGGAAATCTGTCTTGTCCCTCACTCCATGACCATTCCCCCTTGCCAGTCTGAAGCCACAAGAAAGCTAAGCCAAGGCCTTCCCCTCCCCAATCCTATATGAGTACCAGGATAAACATGAGAAACATTTCTACTTATAATCACCTCCTGGAAAAGCCAGAAGAGACAAGCTAGTAAACCAAAGCTCAATGTCAGACCATGAGTGGGAGGGAACTGGAATAAAATATATTTGCTAAGACAAGCTAGACTCACATGAGAAATGCTCTGCCTCTCTCAGCACCCTGCTTCATACTCTGCTGTGAGGATGATGCTATTTATCTAAGATCCACAACAGGAAGCTCAGAGAACTGTTAACTGGCACCTCTAAAACCCACGCTGATATGAGCTAGAGAACAGTGCAAAATTCAAGTACAAGACAGAAATGCCCTCATCAGCCACGAGAGGAAGTCAGCTTCTCATTTTACCTTTTGGTTTCGGGGCAAATCTTGAGCATTTGCAGGAGGATTGAAATTCAAAACTAGTCTTCGAAACTCCAGTAGGTTAAATAATGACTGAAAAGAAAAAAATTAAGAAAACCTTTAAGCACTTCTACAAACAATACAAAACTCTTCCAAAGAAGCCTTAGCAAAACAAATAAAGTGTTAAACATAGGCAATGTTAAGTTTTATTTCAGAAGGCAGAGTATTGCTAAACATATTTTCACCAGAAGACAATTACTTTTGCCAAGAAAACAGCATAATAAAAAAGTATCTCTGCACTTAATCACATAAAAGGAACAATAATTTTACATGATAGGCAAATTATATTTTACAACAAGAATTTTATGAATTGTATAACTGTTAGTTTTCAAATTGACATGAAACACTGGTTAGCTATCTAAAATTTATCTTGTAGGCCCTCTATCATCTACTCCTCAGTGAACAGAGAGTACATCTCTGAATGTGCAATTCTACTTGCATTAGCTGAACATCTTGCATTCTGTCCTCTCCTCCCACTCCTATATGATTTGAGGGATGCACATTAGAGTAAGGAAATTGGGTTATACAACTTTGCAGGTAAGGGACTGATAACATTCCCATTTTATGGACATATGAATAGACAGATGTCTGTCTGTCTAGGACATGAAAACAAGCATCTGCAGGCACACCCACAAAGAACTCCAAAGTGTAACACAGGGTCTGAAGCCAAGAGAGTACAAGAGCAAGATGACTCTGGGTTGCAAACAATGAAACTCCAACGCATTGGGCTGAGAACTGGAGGCCTCAGGACTTGTGGAACTGCATCACTGCTTTCCTGTACAGACAAAAAGCATCTTAACTAAAGATCACTTCGTTACAGAGGAGCCTTTTGACGAAGACAGGGTAGGAGGAAAGGTCTGAAGTACCTTAACCATGCTCATCAGAGAAGCACAGGAAAGATCTGCCTTCCTATTTGTACTTGCTTGGGTTTACAATCTATAATTAACTCTCCTCCTACTCCATCACATATCTTAGCTATTTGTTTTGGAAAGGCAGAGTTTGCTTACCCCAGCAATAGACTTTGATCCCAGAACTTGTCCTATCCATGTGAAGACTTAAATCACAGATCACATCTGTTTCATAGGTTTTCAACACCACAGTGCCAAGTAAGTGAAACACAAATTGTGAAGAGGCTCTGCACTTATTTCAGTAATTTAGAACATATTGGTAGGAAAAAAAAAGGTTGTGAAAAATTGCCATGTTCCTGATTCTCCTTGTGAAAGAGCCTGTACAAAATCTAATCTTTTCCCATACCCCACAGTATACAGCGTGCCCAGCAAAACAAAGAGGCTACCATTGTCACACTTCTTTTCAGATTTAAAAAGTATCAAAAACATCAGCCGAGAAAAGATCTCTCTGACCTTGCTGAATCAAGGTATACAACTGAGTAGTCCAACTTTTTTCCTGTTTTGCTGTTCAAAATACATGTTCCCCTTTTATCCATCCTTGCAGAGAACGGAGATTAAAACAGAGTCCTTTGTTTACTTACTCAAAGCACAGAAAATGTTAATATTTAATTCAATTGTCAGTCTAGAAGCTGATACTAATTGAAGTTATGTCTCATGATGTAACAGCATTCCACTGGTGGGCTCTTCATCAAGCAAAACATAGCAATGTTTTATGTACAAAATAAACCAGCTGCTGAAATATAGTGTCCAAAGGCTGAATTCTCTCCATAACTAATCCAAGTGCAACCAAAGTGCCCAGCAGCTGAGCAGGCCAATTTCATAATACAAACACGCAAATTATGTACAGAAAACTCTACTCAAGTTTAGCATTTTTTCCTGGCATTCAATCCAACAAGTTTTTCATAAAAATTCAGTTTCTTTAATTCAGAACTCTACCGAATATAATTCCATCCTTTCCAACTGACCTGAACAAACCTATCTGTGCAATCTGCTGGGAGTAATTAAGAGGATTGTCCGATTTGCTCTTTTCTTCTTCAGCCTTGTACTATACAAAATTTCTTATGCAAGATGTTTAGTTGTTAAACTTCTTGCCAGGAAAGGTTACACTGTGCATGGCTGTTCTGAGGTGCAGCAGAACCCTCACAGTTTATCTGCTGCCAACACCACTAATGCACACAGGACAGTGTCATGCTGTAGCTCTCCTATACTGAGCTAAATCAACTTAAGGAAACTTCTACCTTCATTTAACAATGATCATTTCCCAGTGTACGTGTAAACAAGTGCCTGAAAACAACTGGTTTTGTGCCTGAAGTATCCCAGAGAGGAGCCTGCAGTTCCTCCTGAGGTAAGGAGATAAAAACGAGCTCACCTAAGCCCAGCAGAGACCTCCCAAGGCCAACTGCCCCAGAGGCCAGAAAGGGACGAGGCAAAACACTTCGCAGTTTGCTGAGCCAACTTCTGTCCAGGCTCCCTGCACCCAGGTAAGTGGCCCAGGAGGCAGAAGCTCTTCTGCAGCCACCAAGAGACACAGCAAAGACTGTCCCTGGACCAAGTGCCACGCACTGGCCCTAGCCTAAAGCTCCAAACACATCTGCTTTCCAAACACACTGCATGGAGCAGCACCTCACCTCTTATCAACTTGGCTTCAGCTGCACAAAGGTGTCAGGAATCCCAGTGCAAGAAAACAGGCTGCATCTAAAAGGTGGATACTTCACATCTACTGTCCTTGATCAAATACCTTTACAATTTACTGAAGTATGTAAAACTTATGCATGAAAGAAAAATTCTCTACAAAGTGGGTTTGTGGGTTTTTTTCCCCAGTGCATGTAAACCATTTAAAAGCTGTCAACTGGAAACCTGACCAAGCCAAGCTAAGTTGTACCAATCAAATTGCCATGAACATCAAGAGATTTTAAGAATACTGCCTTGTATTCTGTCAATTCTGGGGAGTGAACAAGACAGTAAAAGTAAATGAGAATAAACAAGAACAGAAATCCGGTCTCAGTTTAAGGCATTCACACCAATACTGAATAGCAACAAGACATTGTGGCTTTCCCCTGCTACAGGTGTATGATGTATTTTCAGTCATACCAGAGAGAACTAGGTAGAGTTGTAGCTTCTATACTGTAAGATACTAAAACATTCACTTTTATGAGTAATGTTTACTTACATTGAGTTCAAACACAATTTCTGAATGTGAGTTGCCTAGGTTTCTCTTGAAACACTCTGCTTATCCCTTTTTCCCCCCTTAAAGTCTAGGATTATCAAACATAAGGACCTCAATAAAATTTAGGTTGACCGAGTAAAGGATTAATTCTTAACATTCAAGAACTGTGATGCTGCAAGAAAATAAATTAGTCAGTATATTAGTATTTTATCAGTATATTAATGCCTGGCATGCAACACTGGTCATTGAAAGCCACCAGCAGAGTCCTAAATTAATAAAATTACTGACACTAACACTTAGAGAGCAGAAAAACATTCCTTCTGAGTCTAGATACAAGATGACCCAACAAGATGCTGCAGAAAGCTTCAGATGGGCTCTCTGGTGGATTCTTCCAAGTTTGTCAGCATTGGGCACTAAAACGAGCTATTTCACTAACAGATTGATGAAAACATTTGGTTCTCTTTGAACTACCAATTTTGTGTTTGTTTCCAGCACTGTGAACAAAAAATAAGAAAAAGGAAAAAAAAATGTCCACAAGAACTGTGCATTTTTAATATGCATCACCTTTATAAAAGTTTGCATGAAAATCTGAAGTTCATAATACCATGAACACAGACAGCTTCCCACTGAATTTGCAAAGGTTAAGCTTGGAAGGACAGAGGGAAGACACGATAGAAGGAAGAAACCCAAAAACTAAATATATCTTACTAGGATAGCTTGAAAAGCAACTCTTGGCAAGGAAAAAGAAAAGCATGTATTCCTACAGAGCTCCTAAAGAAATTCCTTTAGGTACTGGCATTTAACTAAAACATGACCTTGTATAAGTTGAAAACTTACATGTACTAGTACATCAAACCACCCATTTTCCTCATTTAGTCATTTGGGGCCTTTTATGCATTTCCAATTTGACATTTATTTATTTATTTCATTTTTTATTTAAAGCCACAAAGCCAAGACCATATCTACCTTCATTTTGTATAACAAGCAGAGAGAGCAATCTTCAATAGTGAATACGTCATTACTGTTCTAATAATAAAAAGCAAAAATAGAGTCCTATGTCATAAAGTATATTATTTGGAATAGTTTGCCTCTGCCAAAATGACAAATTAGATTTATGTTCTTACTTCACTTTATAAACAATTTTGGTGGTTTAAGGTATATAGAGCCAATTTTAGTGGGGTAGACTGAGTATTATTAGGGCTAACATTTTATTCATGGTAACTCAAATCAAATTAAAACACAGAGCTATGGAATATATGGTCCTACCTGCATGCATGACCATGTTTCCTCCAATAGAATAAAGAATTTGAAATTTACTATTTATCAATATTTGAAGTGCTACGGTTCAAAGTAAAAGTACTCCTAAATACTGCACAAATGAGTGATTTAATACGCTGATTGAATATTAGTGTCTAAAGTTCCATATTGCAAAAACATAAGCAACTTCACTGACAGCTGAGTCCAGTTCTCAGCAACTTGCAAGCCTTTTGGACTCTATATCCCTGTATCTTGAGAGAATTGGGATTGTTCAGCCTGAAGAAGAGAAGGCTTCAGGGTGACGTAACTGTGGCCTTCCAATAGCTGAAGTGAGCCTACAGGAAAGATGGAGAGAGACTATCCTGGAGTGACAGGACAAGAGGGAATGGATTCACACTCACAGAGTAGGTTTAGGTCAGATATTAGGAAGACATTCTTTACTGTGAAGATGACGATGCACTGGCACAGGTCCCATGCCTGGAAGTGTTCAGGGCCTGGTTGGATGGGGCTCTGAGCAACCTGGTCTAGTGGAAGGTGTCCCTGCCTATGGCAGGGGTTTGGAAATACATAATCTTTAAGATCGCTCCAACCCAGGCCATTCTTTGGTTCTAATTTGGGAGAATCACTTCTATCTCCTCTTTAAGGCTTTCCAGGCTTGCCCTATTGATTGATTTTTTTTTTCCTTTTTGGTTCATATTGTTGCAAATACTTTCTCACAACAAAGTCCATAAAGTGGCTGCTGGCTGCTACTGCACCAGTTGCTCTGTTGGGCACAACACTTCCTTCTACCCTGCTCCTCCTTATAACTTACTCTGGGGTTGTCTCCCACTCCACCTGTTTGTGTCTGTTAAGTGGTAAATCCTGTTTCCAGAATACAGACTAATGACAGGCATTAAGAAAATTAGGAAGTCACCCAAAACATAGTTTTGTTCTTCTTTATATACACTGAGGATTTGGCAGAGTCCAAAGCTTCTCTCACATCCTTTAGAAAACTTCGTGCAAGGAAGACAGAAGGGAAGTGAGCAAAGCAGCTTCAAAACTGGGACTTGAGCAGGTTCCTGTTCAAACTTCACTGTGAAAGTATAGGAAGAGGAGTTTCCTTTTTCTCTTCCCCTCTGAAACAAGAATTCCTACAGACAGGTCTGACACTGCCTGATGGCTGTACTTCAGCACAACCACCCTAGATGGACAGTGGTAGTGATGAGGAAAACATTTAGCAATTTGAGAATCACAGATTCAATCCCAGGTCTCAAAAGTTTTGGAAAGTACCAAAGGACATTCTAAAAGGACATTTTTTTTTATAAACAAGCAACCAATTAGCATTCCAAACTGCTGAAAAGTCTAGGTATAAATTGCAGTTTTAAGCTATCATGTCTTACATCTCCAAAAGGCTGAGGTACAACATGGCAGAAGATGGAAAACAGCTTGCATACTGTTTGAGGTAGCAAGTCAAACTAAGACCTCTAGCAGGCTTGGGTTAAGTCAACATTTTAAACAAACAGCTCACCATGGAATTACCAGCCTGCATTTAGAGAACATTTACTTGTTTATAGCAACAAACTCAGAACATTACTACAATTCAGAAGACAGCTAAGTATGATATGTGTCCAGAAGAATCCACTTTATGCTTGTGTCTTGGCACATACTAAGAAATGCCATCCAACCACTCCACTATTACATGGTCAAAGCAAGAAAAAAAAAATCTGTTAGGAAAAAAAAATCACAGCCAACATTTCCTTACATGGTTACAGTTTTCAACTTCTTGCCCAAATTAAGTGATGTAAATTTAAATAACACACCTAAGTAATGCATCCTGTATCCTTTTATTTTTATTAAATGAGCAACTATTTATGAGTCAAAGTGAAAGCCATGATCCATTAAAGCTTTCCATACCTTTGCAACAAATTTTGCAATATTACAAATCACTAAACATGAGGTAAGAATTTGAAATATCACACAAGCAGCCTGAGGGAACCAGAGACAACAGAAGCACAAAATGCAAGAAAAGGAATACCCTGTCAGCAAATTGTCATAGGATGACTGAATTTGGAAGGGACAGGTTCACTTTACAGAGAAACAGAGGGAGCGACAGAGGAATGGAAAGCAAGAAACTAGATTTACAACATCATTATTCCTCTGCCCATGAAACTCTACAGAGCAGTTTATATCATATATCCTCCAGCAACCCCTGCCTCAGGCTGCTCCACAGTGAAAATAATGGAAAGATAATATTCCATCAATGACCATTTTAATTCACATGGGGATTGAGCACTGAATGTTCTTCAGCCTACAACCTTGCACTGCATGCCCAGGGAAGCAAGGGACTCATGTACAGTGTATAAAAGTGCACATTTAATAATATAATCCTAGGCTTTTTGGTATTAATGCACTACCACGTCATCCATCATGACAAATAAGAAACATAAAATAATGTAGAAGTTAGATACTTGTGGTAGGCTGCTTTAAAGAAGAACAATATTGGTAAGTAGCTGAGCCAGCAACTGGGAGAAAACATTTGCTTGATTCTCACCCATCAAGCTGGTTCACTTCTTCCCAGAACCAGAAGCCTAGGGTCAAAGGAGATCCTAACCCCAAATATACTGACATCAGGAAAACAAGAAGGCAGCTCCCGAACACAGAGTAAAATGCCAGAAGTGGTATTAGGGACCCTGGAAATAAAAGTTGAAGAGAACCCTTGGAGATTTATGCTTGTTAACTTCATTCAGCAAGCTATGCACTTTTTGGGGAAAAAAAATCTCATCAGACTCTGACAGACTCACAGAGAGAAGAGCATGGGGATGCCAAGCCTGTTGGGATACCTCATTTGGTAAAGGGAGGAGATGCAACCTGGCCCTCTGGAAGTCACGAGACTGGGGGAGAGAGTGTACATCGTATGTGAGGAATGGGACTGGAAAAAGAGGAAACAGCAGCATTCACAGAACAGTTTTCACTGATTCCCCACACAATTTCCTTCTCCCACAGAAATCTACCTTGGCACACTGAGTCAGTGACAGTCTCTGAATGATCTGGACATTTCCCACGGCACCTTTTCCACAAGGCAGGTCCTGCCAGGACATTACTTCTTGCATGTGACCAGAACCTCACTTGGGACTCCAAAAGATACTCTGGTGCAGTGTCTTAAACCAAAACATCTGGGGGAGAACTTGCCCAGGCAGCAAGCCTAAGACATGATTTTAACAACATATCCATGTCCTGTGAGTTACTTGCCTTCTACATCCCATGTCTGAAAACTCTTAACTCGTGCTCAGCATGGGATGAAGGAACCACTCCACAGGCTCCATAAATACATTATTTCAAAGCCATTTTCAGGCTGTAAACTCTTACAGCCAAGAAAAACTGTGACGTTACCTTTTCACAAGGGGGGCACTAAAATCTACTGCAGGGAAGTAAAAATATACAATAGCATATTTGTGTTTTGTTTCTTTAAAGAACTTGATGTCTTAAGTTCTATTTCAAGAGCAGACATACACTGTTACAGGAATTTTAAAAAATTAATAAATAAGAAACCAACACACAACCAACACAGAAATATTTTAAAGCCTCAAGATTTATGGGTCCTTTTATAAATGTTCATCTAACTAAACAGTAGCAAAATCATGCATGGGTGAACTCCTGTCCCAAATGTAGGCTTATTACAAGTTCAAGAAGAGGCAGAAAAAACGTTGAGGAACTTGATTCATTTCTTGGCAGGTAAGGAAGAAATGAACATGATTTAATACAGTTTTGTTTTGACATACTCTCTTGGGGACTCAGTTTTAAATTCACGTTATTATCAAGTCCTCAACAGCAAGGCAGATTTTTAGAAGTTATACTGTGGGAAAAATATTACTGTCCATTCTAACGCTGCTGAATGTAACTGTTGAAAGCAAAACTTTGTTTTGGAGCTCTCTGAAGAGAGACTCCCCTCTTCCCCTGCAGAAGAGGATGACTTCCACATGTGCCTATTTCTCTAAGGCACAAAAAAATACAGGGTAAAGGCAACATTTCCAGCAGTGTTTGAATCTTGTTAGACTTTGCTGTCACTCACTACAAACATCTCTTCAGGAATTTCATACTCTTGATGCAAATACACAAACCATTTATGACTGCATTTCACGAAGTCAGTTAATTGGTGCCTGTAAAAAACATACATTGCAAACGGAAAGCATCAAAATGTCAATCTTTTTTTTTCCTTAACAAGCACCCCTTAAATAGAAGGAAGACTTTTCTTTCTTTGCAATTTAGTTTTAGATTATATTACACAATATATCATTGGGACTGACAGTAGTTAACATTTAGATATTGTTGACCTATGTGATGTGTCAGGTTACAAAAGCCTCCCAAAGAAAGCAAGAAAATACTTCTACATAGTCAATGCAACCCAAGTAGTTAATCTGCCCTGTGGATAAATAAATATGGTATTAGCTAATGTTCTAAATTAACATGCATTAAATTTCCTGGGATAGTTGCTTGAAACATAAATCTTCCTGGTTGACAGATAATATTAATAACCTAAATTTTCAACCAACTGAAGATATAAATCTTTCAGTGGTTTGCTTGAATTACATTCCATAGACCTAACTCCAGAAGTTTCACTATCTTTTAGCATCAAGCCATTATAATTCCAGACACCACAGACTTTTACATGGTATGGCTGGTGACCATAAGAACTAGCTAGGTCTCTTTCTAATCTGTTTTCAAGGTATAAAGTTGCACACTGAGTATAAATAACATGAGATCATAGGTCTAGCATAGGTTTTTACATTCTCTGCTCTCTGCTCTTATCTCTGCGATTAACAAATTAAAAATTCAAGTTTCCATAAAAACATTTATTTAAAGATTTTCAGTTTCATATATGAAAAGGTCTTTAACAGAAATGCACATGTGCATAAAATCAGTCTTTTAGATTTGGGACTGCAAGGAATGTAAAATTGATTACCCAACAGAGAAGGTAAAACACCAAGTCACATTAGCTCCATAAAGATCTTAATGGAAATAAAATGTTTACTTCTGTTAGGACAAAGACAATGTTTCTGCTATTGCAAAAAGAGCTATGCATGCAATGGAATAAGGAAAGGAGGAGAGATGAGCAAGGGAAACATCAAAAAATCTCTAGGAACAAAGAAAATTCAAATACCTGTTAGATTCCTAAATGCCAAAAGAAAAGAGGCCCAAGAACATAAAAACTTCAGTGGAAAGGGGGGGGCTGTCACAGAACAATTAAAGAAATCTTTCAATTTCATTATCTACAGCATTACCTACACACAACCTGCAGGTAAGTAAATCCTTCCCATTAAAAAAACAAAACCAAACCAACAAACAAAATTACCTACCTCAAACAAAACCAAAAGCTTTCAAGTCAAGCAGAACATGCATAACAGTAATCCAATTTACGCAGTCTACTGGGATTTCAGGGCAATTTTGGAAGAATTCATTCAACAAAAGCTTTTAACTAAGCACAAATGAGGTGAGATGGAAGGTCCAGGTACAAACAAAGAGGCAATCAAAAATTAAGAGAGGAACAAGAGTCAACCATCTGTTCCAGCCTGAAGGGAGGTTACTGCAAATTCACCAACTCTGCACTGGTAAGTAAAATTCAGAAGTGATCTAAAAACGACAGCAAGTTTTGACCATGTTTGCTCAGGTAAGAGATTTGCAGTGTAGTAGAAACAAGAGTTGGCAAGCATGAACTGACAAACATCATGAGACTGAGTATCTATGTAAGAAGAAAGCTAAATTCAAAACTGCTACGTGTACAGTGAGGTACATGGTGGAAAGCAACTCTGGAATTTATAGAAGATGATGGGCACCAAACTAACTAGCATTATTCACATTATTGACCTGTGAGATCAGACCAGGCTACTCAGGGCTTTTTTTCAGGCATCTTAAAACTTTCCAAGGTTTGACAAACTTGCACAGCCTCTCTGGGCAACCTCCACTGCCTGCCTGTCTTTATGGGAAAAAATGCTTCTTTATATCCAGGCTTAATCTTCCTTATCTCAATGACTCCTATTGCCTCTCATCCTCCCAGTATCTAAAAAGCCTTGCTCAAGAACATCAGAAACCTCTTTTATTCTCCACGACTTTGCAAAAATGGGAGAGAGTTGCCTTGCTGAGACTTCTTCCCACTGTCTCTCATCACCACTGGACGCAGCTCAGTGGGTCCTGTGGACTTGTATGGGTCAAGTTTCCCCAAGTAATCTGTCACTCAAATCCTTGTTCAGAGTTCCCTCAACTATGTACAATGGTCTTGGAGATCTCACTGGTAAAGACTGCGGCAAAGCAAGACACGGAGTACCTCACCTGCTCTATTCATTCTCCTGACTCAGCCCTTTACAACCAGTATGACATCAAAACCTTTTCTTATTACCCTAGACAACCTTTGAGGCACCAACTTCTCAATAGCCCATCTCTGCTTCCAGACCCTGCACACTGCCTGCTTGCACTGAAGCTTAGCTTTGAGTTCCCTGAGAGCAGAATGGACTCTTCTGGCAATCAGGGAATGCTGCTAGCCTTCCTAAGCATCTCTGCACTTCCAAGCCGCCACCTACGGAACCCCAGATACCAGCTTCTAGAAGAAGACAAAGTCTGCTCTCCTGAACACTGGGTCTGGGTCCTGTTGTTCCTTTCTTGCTCCCAGCAGCATCTTGAACTCTACTATTTCATGGTTGCTGCAGTCAAGAGTACCCACATTACTCCACTTTCAGTTTTCCCATTTTTGGGTAACAGCAGTTTCAGCTGTGCATCACCCCTAGTTGGCCCATCAGTGCTCATACCAAGAAGCTGTTCCTCATACCCGTCAGAAATTTGGTTTGCTTGTGTCCTGCTGTGTTGGACCCAGCAAGGGTCAGGATGTTTATTAAAGTTTCCCATGGGAACCACATGGAAAACTGTGGTTCTGTGTAATCCAGAGACTTCCTTGTCTTTCAAGAAGGCTGTGTGCACATCCTCATACCGAGGAGGGTAGTCTGTTGCAGACAATTGTCACTGATGTCAGCATGAGCTGCATATGCCCAGGATCTTCAGAGAGTCAACTCCTTGTCTTCAACAAATTCTTAATAAGAAACATTTTGAAGCTTCACTTAGATATGCTACCACTACTTCAGTCTGACTTATAGACACATTAAGAGATGCAATAAATAAGTAATGCGCAAAAACATCTCATGCAGTGGCCTAAACTTCCCAGGAAAAGAGATTATTTTAAATTATTCACTTAAAATGAGCTGACTCACCTCCAAACAGATACAATAAAGAATGCACACAGCTAATTGAAGAGTGCTTACCTGAATGACAGCACTAAACCAGCACGTGTTGCCAACATTCTTTAATCCTACTGGGCAGTTGTCTTGCCGCTTTCGATCATAAGGGTTTGGAGAGTCACTCCATACCTCTGGATGTGTCCTCTTTAAACTCGCTTTATTTTCTGCAATACTGGCTTCTAGAACTCTTTGAGAACAGAAGGGAGGGAAAAATGTGAGGAAAAAAAACAAAAACCCCAGAAAACCAAAACAAAAAAACCCCCCACCAACTAGTAAAATACATTCAGGTAGCAATACAGACATCATAAGGACATCATTCACTTATTGTTGCTGAGCAATATATTATATTATATGCAAAAACACATTTTCAAAAATGCTGTTTTACTTTTAGCTATGCTACAGCAATTCCATTAACCTTTGGAAAATGGTATCGGTGAGTGCATGAATCTCCTGTGAGAGCTCTAGATACAAGAGCCATGTCTACAAGTCATCAATTATTTAAGAACCAGATTCAAACAGGATGGACAAATTTTAGGCAGCACTAATAGTACAGTCCTTTCATCCTCAAATGCTTTTATTGCTATGCGAAGCACAAAGTCACCAATCTTTCCTTTACTGACAGGAAGCCAAAGCTAGCTAGGCAACTTTCAAAAACGAAGGCAGTTTTCTTAGTTTCCATTTTTGCAACTTATGCAACTGTGTTAATCACTTTTCATGGCAAGGAATTACTTTATGAGCCATGGAAAGACATCTCCCTGCAATTTTTCAAATGCCACACAACACTTTAATTGTATGCTTCAATGACCACTTTCTTTGCTGGAAACTGCTCCTATGTGATTTATGCTGAATATCCATATTTCACATGACAGTAAGATATGATGGCTGTGAAGCTCTCCAACTCAACCTTCACTCAATACATTATTTCTGTATCAGCACGTATGCTTAGCCTGGTGACAAAATACACCTTAAAAGTAATTTGTGGTAGGTGTATTCTAAATAGAAAGATGGAGATGGATGCATTGAGGTCATGTAACAGTGGATCTAAGTCATAAGCCAAGAGTGTGGAGTGTGCACTATTGACACAGTAGTCACTATCCCCAGCCATCCAGTCCAACTCTCAGACAAAAGGCTGAGCTGCTCTCCAACACCAAGCACAGGATTTCACAAGCTGCATCGCAAGCATCTAAGCAGTCTGAGCAGCATGAAGAGTTGCCCCCTGTCAGGTCTAGACTCACTAAGCACCAAAGAACAGCAGGTTTAGGTTGGTCTGTAAAGGGAGCTCCTAAAGGATAAAGTTTGAACATCTTAGAAAAAACACAGAAACAGACAACCCCCCTCCCCATAATCTGAGTTTCCTACCTACATCTTTATTTTAAGCTATGTTCCTGTCAAAGAAAGAAAAGCTATCTTACCAAGAACTATGAAGCATATGAATTTACTGCAGATAACTGTTCTGGGGAACATACTAATTTGTCATTGATCCTTATTTCAGAAAAAATACATTAAAATGGTCTCTAAATTTGAGAGACCATTTGTATCAAATACCATTTTTGTATCTGTCTCGGGAAGAACCCAAGTCTGGTCATTTCCTAAGGATTAATTGATTTCATTTTTTACACCACCTTGTAAACAGCACTGAAAGGACAAGCATATAATCCACTACAAGTTTCTCTTCTGGCATCTCTTCAAATACTGCATAGGGATGGAACCTGACCCTGATTATTCTAAGAGTATTTTCTGATAGTTTTTTCTACTAAGAAAACCCCAAAATGTAAAGAAACAGTCAAATTCATTTCCCTTTTCACCAATATATTCCTTCAAAGTTGTTAGATTACCTGCATATCTCTGCTTTGAGAGCAAAAGTTGGTCAATGGGGACATTAAAATATCAATTAAAAAAATGCCATACATAGTTCAAATAATTTGTCATGCAGGTAGAATTGCTTAACATCTTGTTTAAACTAAATTGAAGGGACCTTTAAAACTGACAGGAAGATTGACAGACTGGAATAAATTTAAATGATGTTGTAACAGGACTACAACACCTACTTCACATCACTTATGTTTCAGGTAAACAATCAAACTTCTCTTTTTTTTTTTTGCTCCCCCCAGAAGTTCAAGAATATTTCAAGGTATTTCAAGATTCAAGTTCAGAAAAATAAATAGTCTCAAACTGAAACAGTTCCCTGACCACTGAGTATTAACAGTCATCAGCTTAATTACCTACTAAAATTTCTTTCTTGTATTTGAATTTGTGTTTCTTTAACAGGTAAGGGATTTACTCATCTCTAGCTTGACCTGAAATGTGTTTCCACGTGTTAATAAAGTATTTACTTCTGAAGGTATCATGATATTTTTTACTTAATTCTGCTTATAACATTATCTGTCCTCAGACAACACATGCAATAACTGCACATTCTATATGCTGAATTAATTTGCAGACATAATGATAGCCATGATACAGTTAAATTAAAAATGAAAAGTGAAATAAAGTGTAGTGAGCACAGTAAATAGGAACCTAATGATCAGCTCAAAAGCTACATAAATAAATGTAGTAATGTAGCACAGCAAGGATATCTCATATAAAATGCTCACTGTCTTACATTCATAGAGTCACAAATTTGGGACATCACCTGGATCAAGAATCTTGCATTGCTTGACAAAATGAGCATCCTTCCAAAGAGGTATTACAAGGCTTTAGCAATTTTGATGACAGAGCTGGAGCCCTACTTGGTGACCCTTGGGGACAACAGCACAGAGCCATTGGCTACATCAGCTAGCTACCTGCAGGGTTTGGCATCCCCCCGGACTGACGGGACCTGCAGCTCTCCCACCTCCAAGGGCTGCAATCCTGTTTGGAGGGATATGCTGTAGCAAGGGTTAATTACTGCCAGGCTTGGCATGAGACTTAAAAGCAGTGTTTTATTTCTCTGTAACAAGCTGGGCACAGCCAACCAGCTTTGCAGAACTGCAGGGGGTTCACCAGACAAAGCAAAAACCCCCACAGCAAGGCAAGTCCACAGCACAAAGATTCAGTCAAACCACGCTCTAAGGAAGCCCACTCAACGTGCTGCAGAAAAGCCCACTCTGTCAGGTTACTCAGCTAGAAGAGCATGAGAAGGTATTTGTACTGTGACTGTCTTACAGCTGGACATCCAGGAATATATCCCTGACTCGACAACATTCCACAACCCCACCTTGAATCTACACACACAATGCTTAACCACAGTGCAGAGTCCCCAGCAGTTTCAATGATCCTGATTTAAAAAAAAAAGCCCAGGAGCTGTGCACATCCTTTATGCACTAACAGCATGCACTCATTTTTATACGTGCCATACCACAGACACGAGACAGGCCAGCTGATTTCTCCTTCCAGTAATATCTCACTGGCTTCCCTAGTGAAGCCCTATTTGGCCAGCTTCAGACTCTTTCAATCCAAGAAAATTAATATAAACAGGAGAAACTTGCTCACAACAGGAAATGCACTGATCATGCACATTTCTCTGGGAGATTTAAAGAGGAAGCAGGAAAAGACTTTAAATGTGCCATGTACAAGATGTTCAACTCGGACGCTTGGACATCTCAGATGTACTCCTCTCAACACCTACACAGTAATCAGACCTGTCCTCATTAGGTAGTCTAAAGCAATTACATTCAGGAAGACAAATTCTACGTGCATTACAACATTAGTTACACAAGTCAAGAAATTCCATTAATTCTCCCTTGGAAACCCTAACAAAATCTGTGCAAATTAGGTTCCAAACCACTACGAATACCTTAGAAAAAAATGTCCACCACAGCAAAAACTATTGAAATATGCAAGTGGCTTACATTTTTAAAAATGAAACATTTCCACAGTTTAAATTTGCTTATTATTGACCTCCTATTTGATTTCTGCTTCTTGTTTTATCTAGAAAATCAAAAGTAAATGGCTGTAGCTTGACTTGTTTACAATCACAGTGCTCTACTTTTTGTTTTGAGAAATTCTGCACAGATCATGCGCTTTCTATTGGAATGCCAGCATTCTTCTGTGGGGTGTTAACTACAAAGTGGGGTGGGTTCTTCTGTTTTGGTTTGTTTTTTTGTAATAAAACCAGTCTGAATTTCTGTCCTTAATGAAACTGACTGAACAGTTGGGATCAAGAATTCAAGAATTCTGAACTTCCTATATTTGTTCAACACTGACATAATTTGCCATCAGTTCAGGGTGCTTCTTGCTGCATTACTGAGTTGATCTAATGTCTCAATGCTGCCAAAACTTTCAAGATCTTCATTCTTCTCTGTGTCCATTCACAAGCAAAGTCCCATTCCCTTCCTTGTGTCGTGAAATACTATGGATCCTTCAGTGAATATTTTTGTATGGCTTTGTGAAATGAATTTGTGCAATAAATGGTCCAAAGAACCCTCCAGCAAGCATAGGAAGTGTGGTGCAGTGCACCAAGGGGGATATGACCTGCAACAAGCTCTTCATTTGACATTGTACATGTTACTGTGTGCAATTTTGCCATTAGATGCAAGTCTCTATTCCATATGACCAACATTTTCTCTACAAATAACCAGATTGTCTAGATGCCTTTGTACATACAGAAAAAAGGCATCCTTTGTTATTTTCTGAAGCCACAAAAATATATACAGTAATTTAAGTAGAAAGTATTTGTAATACTAAGTTATAGGCTAAGCAGATAGGACCAAAGAGGGGTTTTTAGTTTCAAAAGCAAAAATCAAAGTCTACAGCAAAAATCCTAAATCTTCAAAGCTCCCAAGAACGGAGCACAGCAGAAGCAGTCAAGGCTTGGCTAAAGAAAAGGAAGGAGAAAATTTTCCATCTCCAGAAATAGGTCCATCTTTCTGAGTGCCTGCCTAAATCACAACTCTGTAATTACGGCAATTCTGCCCTTCAAAAAGGAACATGTAAGAGCTGACCTTCTGAAAAAAAACTGGACAGAACTTCCACCATGCTCTTGTATACATGCACATACTGAGGTTTTAGAAAAAACCAACCCCTTAAATGCTTCTTCCAGTTGTTAACAAGAATATAAATCCCTTTCATCCTACCCTTCCCTCCTAAAAGATGCTATCTTAAATTCATATAACAACACGACTTTTATCACAAATGAGGGGGCAGAAGGTTATGTTTATTCTCACAATTAGCATATTTATTTTTCAAAAGGGAAAAGAAAATTACTGTTGATAAAGTAATACAAATAAAGCAATAAAATATCCATATTCTCAGAGATGGAATATTCTAGTAAGTCATTTAGCCTGTCAAACACAATGAACTGAGAAAAAGAATTACTGTGGTTAATGTCTCCCATCTAAATTATTTTTTTATAAAATTGGTCTTTTACAAGGAGGCAGTACTTTACCTCCTATCAAGGATCAAATCATTGTCTGTTTCCCTTAGAACAAGGCCGGCCACAAATGAAAAACTCAACATTCCTCCCAAGGCCAGTGACAGATGGAAAAAAAAGAAACTACATCCCTCCCACACAACCCTACACCCAGGCTTAGTTCAAGTCCCAAATATTTCATAATTGTATCAACATTACCATAAAACACCCACTCTACAAAAAGTTATCATAAAATCTGATCAAAAGTTAGCTCAAAGACTCTTATTACACCCAAACTGAGAGAGTTAAGTTCATAAAACTTTAAATCCAGAACTTCACTCAAAGCCTATAAATCTTATTTGTTAAATAGGTTAATAATATTCTTCATCTGCTAAAATAGAGCAGCTGCTCTTAGTATCCTCAAGTCATAATATTAATACCCACTCCCTCAATCTCAGCCTTAGCACAGAAGGAAGAAAATGTTATTGTAAAATGAACACTGCAAAAAACAGGACAAAGTATTTACTAGCTTCTTAGTTATATTTTGGTTTTGTTGCTTTTTACCTGGTAGACAAGAGAAACTTCTGGGTTTAGGTCCTATTTAAATATGACCACACATTCTCTATCTCCATCCACTTCCTCCATATTTAAAGAAACACATAAATATGAAACATACTATTAAATCCTAGACCACACATAATAGACTATTTTCCAGTGTAGAACATACAATACATTAAAGCAGCATCCTGAAGCCAGGCATATCAGTAGCACAAGTAAAAGTAAACAAGTTATTATTTGTTAAAAATTTAAAAAAACAATACAGGCCAATCTCCAACTCTTTAATTTAATTTCTGCTTTATATAAGTTGGTTGTTTACCTGCTAATGGCTTGTTCCTCATCTGTTATTCCAGTCTCCCTGAATGCCCTGTTTGATTCCTCCAAACTCAAGGCAATTGCCCTCTGAAGATCATCTTTATCATCTCCAGTGAGATCAATCACATCTGAAAAGCAAAACTATCTTTCTCAAAATTAAAAGTGAAACAGAATGAAAGGTAAGTCTTACTGCAGAGGAGAGAGCCCACGTGGATAGCTGAGCACCATTCCAGTCCATCCCTCCTGTGCCCTACGCTCTCATGACCACTAGCCCTGCTAACAGCTCCCTTCTGCCTCCAAGCCAGATAAAAACCTCAGCCGTTCACTCTCGATATGATGGGCTGTAGTTCTCCTTGCTCCTAATGTTCTTAAGTTCCACAAAACTATGGGACAAATTTAGGAATTCATGTTTTCTGAAAGCCTTCTTAAAGCAATACACTTAGATGCATTACTCCAGCTACTGAGATCAGTTGCTTCTGGGAACACATGATGAAGAGGACCTTACTTAAAAAGGATACCTTAATTGAGCATAGTTGATTTTTCTTCTTCATGAAGGAACATGTAATGGAGTTTTCCCAACACAGGCCCAAATTCTACAAGTATTCCTGTACCCTGGTGAGTCAAATACTTTCACAGAGTTTCATAACAAGTAGGAGAGTTCCTTACTCAACCTAATTATTTTCTATCCTGTTTGTGCATTCCTTTTCTGAACATATTTAAATTTAATTTCATCTACTGAAAGTATCGCATCTCAACATGAAAAAAACAAATACTGGAGACAAAATGAGGATCCATACTTGGATACATGAGGAATACTGGACAGACTACTGACTGCAAACAGCTCTACTTCTGCCTTCTTCACCAGCTCTTATTATACAAAGGATTGAAGACTGACATCCCCCATAAACTTCCTTATTTCCTGAGGGCAGCAACAACACCCCTGCTCCCAATTCAGGTGGGATCCTACTACACACCACAACACAAATCATGTCCCCATCAGGCACAGCCAAGCTTTTAAAGTAGCTAGAGCCTAAAGGAATGTCCATCAGCTGCACAAGACCTTCAAAAAAGTCAAGGTCACTGGTTATGACCATTTCAAGGGTCAGAAGCCTCATTTTCCAAATCAGACAGACAGACAGAAAGGAGAAGGGTGAAAGGGACTTTTGTGTGCAATATTAGACAGACAGGCACATGGAGCATTAGAGGTTTGAATTTCCCTCTTCCAAGGCAAAGTTTACCCGAAGAGTTATGAAAGGGACTTGTCTCCAGCCTGGGGTTTGGTCATTAGAAGCTGAAAGGCTCTGGGAGAAAGAGATACAGATTTGAAACTGGCAATCGCTCACAAAGAGAGGCAAGAGGCTTGTCAGCATTGCTCCTTCCACGGGCCAACCCAATTACTCCAAAGAGCTTGTCTGTCTGCATTCTGACTTTTCTCCTGCATGGGCTGGCCCGCTGCAGAGACCGTAGCTCCCCCTATTCCCCTGGGCTTTCTTTTTTGGGGTGTTTCTCATTGTATCAGAACAAAACATTAAACTTAGTATACAAAAATCATTGCCATAGTCATGCATGAACAGAAAATAGGATGACCTGTCCTTGCAGAAAGCTGAAACCAGAAAGAAGTTGTAAAGAAACTTTTCTGTTAGGACCAGCTTCAAAACCTAGTTTTAAACTCAGCCCTGTTTCCTCCAAATAATGGTTGAACTTCTGTTTTATTTAGTAGGCCTTTAAAGGGAGCATTCTTACCTGCAGAGTTCACTGGGTAACCTGTCATGATCTAGAAGGAAAAACACTATTGCTATAAAAGCAGCACTTCCTAATTTTATTCTTAGGCCTTCCACAGTCAGCTCAGTTCTTCCAGCATAACAGAAGGGTACTTCAACTCAGATGCCTGAAATTCTCCTTCAGAAGTACTAAAGCAATTACAACCACTACCAACAGAAGTCTCCCCCAGAGAAGTTTTGATAAATATGCTGCCATGCTGAGAACAACATAATTTGGGCAAAAATACCACCTCAGCTTGGGTCACATGGAAACCTGTCTCTGTCCTACAGCCTGACAGCAGAAGGAGACTAGAAGGGTTGACAAATGAGAGGACCTCCTCAGCACACATGCACTACCTATTATGCTCTAAAATGTGGTTCTTGTGTTGTATTTTCTGCACATTTACAAGGAGCCACAACACAGCACCTCATGGTCCCTGGAGCCAAGCTGTATTTCTCAAAGTAGGAACAGGGGTCACAACCCAGCAGCCACACATGCTGATGGACAAGCATGGGATTGCTCTGGTCACTTCCTTACAGAGAGGAACGTTCCTTGAGCAAGTCTCTAGTCAGATAAGAGTAATGACATTTCTATATGACAAAAAAGAAAGTTAGATTAAGAAGTCAACTTCTCTATATGGGGACTATTTTCTAGAAAAGAACTCTTAATGCAGGTGAAAATTATGTATTTAGCAAAACCTCCCTCATGATACAAAAATCTATCTGGATCGACTTCAACTCATACTTCCATTAAAATATTCAAATTCTTTGCAACTCCCTAGCTCTCTAATTTTTATTAATCTATACCACCACCTTATGTCTTTAGAAGTTTATTACCATTCATATTAACAGCAATTACATAATTTTAATATTAAAACCCCAAATCTTTTACTTCCGTTTGCTCTCCAAAAGCAGATGAGCCAAAAGAGTTTGTTTTGGCTTGCAAGGGTTTTGGAGCAGACACTATAGGATTCTATTTAGAAATGTTCTATTCATACACTGCTCCTGCTCTGCAGGAAAAAAAGACAACAGAGTGAAGACACGCTGCCAGATATTATCACTACATGTGAGTGGTGCAATCGATTCATGTCACAGAGGGCTTACCTAGCATAACTTATGTTAAAAAATACATTTATAAATATAAATTCATCCATGGTAACCTACTTCATGCAAGCTTTCAGTTCATAGCAAATGTAAAATAAAAATGGTTTTGACATTTAAGCTAATGTATTTACAGCTGACACAGTAACTCATTAAGCTGCAACACCTCACACAGAACTTGAGTCCTAAATCATAAGATGATAAAAACTTCAATAGAAGTAATAAAAGGAAAGTAAGTCTGAGACTAAACTCTTCATTCTAAAAAACAAAAAATATATATCTATTTTATATATATTACCTTGTCTCCACATTTTGCATTCCTGTCAGATGGTTATACATTATGCAAGTGTACATATAATACATGAAATTAATGTAGTTTTCTTTTTTTCTCATTTTTGTTTTAAAATATCTTCATGTTTTATAAATTCTTGCATGGGGATGTTAATGTTACAGCTGTTAGGAGTAGAACTCATTCATAAAACCGAGCTGCTGAAGTTTCCCATCTGACCAACAGATTTCTCTGTTTTAAGTGCAAGTTTGAAGAAAAACAAAAAAGATGGCTTTTACTCAAAGTTTTTATCAGACACACAAGTTCTTTTCTTGATAGGCTGAAGGACGCGTTTCATAAAGGTATAAGAATAATGCCACTTGTCCAAATTTAGTTACCTCACTTTAATTTACACATGCCAGTTTCGTAATGCTCCTCTCATTTAGCCCACAGAACAGCTCTCACTGGCTCATCCTCACATATTACTTTAATGTCAAATAGCCTTAGAAAATGCAAACATTCTTAACCAGGCCATGACTAGCAAATAGAGTTTGCTTATTAAAAAATTCTCCATGAGTGAAGAAACTTCTCATCAACACAGTTTGGCTTACTGCATGTGTGTTGATTCAGTGAAAATTAACATTTATAATTAATCATCTGTTTAACTAAGAAATGTATTCTTGGTTTACAACAACATTACTATTATTATTATTATATAATAATAACAACGTGTCCTTCTGATATATAAGATTCAGGGAGTTTGACATTGTTTGTAATTCTACAAAATGATTTTAAGTTGTATATTGAAATTTGGGACAAATATACTAGTGTATGTATAATAAATGCCCACACTATATCTATCTATCCCCATAGATCTTCCTTTTTTGAAAAAAACTTATTAATCTGTTTACTTAGGAAGTTTCAATCATCATTTAAATAAATGCTTCTTACTTGGTTATTGCCTAGGTCATTAAAATAATTACTGTGTTGTTGACTTGGTACTTATACGAGGAGAAGGCAGAGAGTAGGAACTTCAAACTTAAGTAGGCTGGGAAACTCAGCATGAGAGACAGATCAGAAGTAGCAGTTGAACTCAGGGACAGGCAATAAACATCCACAGTGATGCAACAACTGGAATAGGGAGAGAAAAAATGAAGGGGCAGCCTTGATGGGTTCAACAGAGTAGTGTCAAGTATGAAAATCCAGCAGGAATATTCCAATTTCAACATATCAACAACATAAAAATTTTTTAAAGGGAGTTGAGACTACATCTGCTTTATTTATTACAAGCAGAGCTAAGCAAGATCCTACATACTGCCACTGTGATGTTAAATTGA
The DNA here is from genome assembly GCA_013398275.1 of Promerops cafer. Taxonomy (NCBI): domain Eukaryota; kingdom Metazoa; phylum Chordata; class Aves; order Passeriformes; family Nectariniidae; genus Promerops; species Promerops cafer. Next base: position 1,712,102 of record VZSE01010018.1, on the reverse strand, counting down.
CAGTGGTCTCAGGCTCCTTACGTGAAGATTTAAAGGAATTTAGGTGGCTGTACATGCCAATTTTGGTTAAAACTGGATGGGGGGAGAGGACCCAGCACCACTGCAGCGATTCAGCCAACTCAAACTGCTGTACTGGTGCAGGAGCTTGTAAATATTGGCCACCACTATCCCACAGCTTCCTCATCTCAGCTATATTTACAGCATCCTACAATTATAACAGCTTAAACCAACAACTCTCACACTGATGGTGAAGGAGAGAAGTAATCATGACACAAAGCAACAAGTGAATCTGTCAGATGAAAAGAGGACCTCAAGGTACAAGATTCCCAACATTTTTAAGCAGGGACCTTGACATACCAAGCTGGCAAAACTCCCAGGAACCTTGATGGAGATGACACAAATAATCCTTGAAATAGAGGGAAATGTCATGAAGCCACATAGCAATGGCTGAATTAGGCAAGGTGACAGAAGAAGCCACTGTCAAATTCTACTCAAAGAAACAATAAATGAACAGCTAGAGAATGAGGACTGACTAGAACTTGTGCCAAGAAGGATCCAGGAACTACAGCCGACTCATGTTCAATCTGCAATTCACATCATCACACCACTGAAGAAAATAGGAAGTGTTGCACTTCTGTCAGAGTACTACGTGGATATTTATAGAGATTCACCTATTTTTCTTAAGAACTAAGCTGATGTCTTCATTATTGTTTCGAGTGCCACAGCTCCGAAAAAAAGCATACTAAAGAAGGCCTACATGAGAAGAAAAAATATGACAATAGGTATAGCAAGTGCATCCAAATTACTTGAAAGGAATTTAGGTTGTTTCATTTAGATCTGAGAGAAGTCTTTTGATAATACACTGTCTTCAAGAACGCAACACTTCATCTGAGATAAAAGGAATTAAGTATACTATAATTTCCACAGGGGGCACAAAAGGAGTAAAGGACTTAACCTGAAGCAAAAGGGATTTAGGCAAGACACTAGGAGTCTAAAAGTAGGGACAGTGAAGCTCCAAAAGAAATTACCCTACAAACTTTTCAGAGTCTCTGGAATGGAACAGTAAGAAATGTTTTAAAAACACCACTTCAGAAGGATTTAGGTACCGTTGAGCCTAAACTCTACCTCACTGGAAAGGGCTGAGTGACTTTTGAAACATATGCAAAGACTCAAAGCAAGAAGATATAAAAAGCCAGAAGCCATGAAGTCTACAATCCCCTAATTGCTGTGTGTGGCATTTCACAGTTACACTATAATATGCCCTTATAAAAGGGCTTGAAATATTTTTTTTTTGGCTATGGAATGTGCAATTGCGAAGACTAATAATTCAGTTTTAATGAAAAATAACTGCATTTTCAAAAGAAGGGAAGGAGAAAATTTTTCCCGATAGCTGTTTCATTGGAACACAACACAACTTCCAAAACACATCTCTTCATTCTGTTCCTTCCTTTAACCCTGGGCTGTTCAAGTTCCTTCAATAATAAGAAAGTTGATATATTCTTAGCAATCCAACAGTTCTGTTGTGCAGATGAAAATACACAAAATTACTTCAAATGGGAATAAAAAGGTTTCTAGAGAATTAAATAAAGTGAAAATATTTGGAAGTACTACTAAACTTATATTGTTTTTTCTCAAAGTACAGTGCCTAGGATTTCCTCTACCAGCTGGAACGTTGAAATTACCTTGGACTAAAAAGGGTGCATCTGTACATTGAAAGCCTAATGCTTAAGCACTTTCTCCCCAAAGAGTTCAAGAAGGAAAAAAAAGTGAAAACATTAAAAGCACTTTTGAAAAAGGATCAGATTAAGCTTGCATCACTGGATGTGAAAATACTACATTTGCAGGTGCTTGCACATGCCATTTTGAACAGACAAAATGCAAGCATCATGAGTAACACTCATTGTGCAAGTCAGTCTTTGTTTAACAGATGGAGTAGATTTAATGAAAACCTATTTCTTTTTTTGCAGCTGCTGAAATGTTGCATTTGGTAATAAGACAAACCAGGTTTCCTTATACCTCCCTACCATCCAGGATGCAACTATGAAACTTCTTTTGACCACTGCCACTTTTGAAAGAGCCACTGCACAATTCTGGCTGTTATGGTACACAGTAACATTTTCATTTTACCCCTTTAACTAAGTAACTATGTCAAAGAAAAGTAGTCAGTCAAGCTCACAGAACACCTCTGATGTATCTTTATGAATGTAAACATAAAGACTGATTCAACAGCTTTTGTAAATGGCTGGAGGTTTTCTGTGGCATAAAAGACAGCTCTGGTATTTATCTGTGACTCTTTCATTCCCAGTTTGGATGCTTTAACTTGGCAGGACCACAAAGCTCAGTGACTCTTAAACATCCCAAGTTCCAAACGCACAGAGGTAGTTACGCAATAAGGAACCGTAAGGGTGACTTTTAATTAATTAATGTCATTATACCTATGTGGGATAATAAAGGGAGTCAAATTTGAGAGACAAGATCCTGTCAGCAACTCAGCATAGCCACTGAGAACTGCTAGTAATTGCTCTTTTGCAGAAGGGAGCGCTGATGGTCAAAGCCATCTGCTGAAGCTTTTCCATCCTGTGCCCACCCTTCCATTCTCTCACAGGTCACTGCTCTTTCACACTCCCTTACACACGACAGTGTTTACTAACACAGGGCCCTGAGACTTGGCCTTTTTGGTGCACTGCATTTTTAAAATCTAGAATCCAAATAATTACAGGCGAGCACATTACAGGGAAAGTGTAGCTTTCTTCCAGAAGCATTCACTAGATCTCTACAGGAACCTGGGGGTGCTCCATGATCACACTGGTTTAGGCTTTTGTTCTGCTGTAGGTGCTCATTTCTTGCCTTGTAAGTCCTCCAATATGATGAAAAGTTCAAAAAGGTGCCTTTATCTCATAAAGGCTAACTAAAACAGCAAAGACTGGCTAAGGGCTCTCATCTTTGTTGCCAGTGAGGACCTGACCAGATATTAAAGATAAAAAAAAAATTTAAAAACCTACTTTTCCCACAGCAGTTGATGTTTCTTGATCACTGATTGGTCATGCTGTATAACTGTAAGAAATCTGCCTTCATCACTCCAGAAAAGCTAAGATTCTGAAATTCACCTTGGAATGCACAACTCAAGACCTGCTCTTCTCAGTTTGACCATCTGCCATGGGTAATATGGGCTCTTGCAGGTTTGATTCATATCCCTTGTCACCTCATTTCTTCAGTGAGGTTCTACAGCACAGTAAGTGACAGCAAAATTAAATACTTCTATTAATAGGATTGCTATTAAATCTAATTAAACAGAGACTCCAAGAGAATCCAGCTTACTATTCTACTGCCATAGTAGGTTGTCAGTACTAGAAACTATGACACAGTGGTGAGTTTGTTCTTAATAGCCTTCATTTCCTCAATAGCAATTTTCTGACACTGAAAATTGAACAAACAGGGAAGGTTGTATGTGTTTTCTTTCCAAAGGAGTGAAAAGAAAAAATACACAAAAAACCCAAGCCACCCACCACAACTTAGTGAATGGATAACACACCTACCTATAATGCCCTCAGGACATTTTATACAGAGTTGCTAAAAATATCAAGGATTTAAATGCAGTTTTCGGTTCGGACATGCTGAAAATAAACTCATCTCTAATTACAAAAAAAAGTTTAAAAAGTTCTTGACAGAAGATAATTGTACAATTGATAAGGAGATCTAACTAAACTTCTTTACATTGAAGCCACCATGAGCAAAACAAAGAGGGGAAAACATCCTACTGCAGGAGGCACTAAATAATTCTACTTGTTTAATAAAATCTACATAGATGTACTACATATATGGCCAAAGAACTGATATATAATTAAAATATTCTCCATCTGCATTGTGAATGGTGTAAAGTAACTGTAGTATCACAAAACTAGGATTTTACAGATATTAATCCCACTACAAAACTTCCTTTGACTTTTACTTCTATGTTATTTCCTATATTTATTTGCAGAACACGTTTATTTTTTTCTCCCCATAAAAAATACTATACAGCAAAAAAGCAGAGGATTAGAACCTGCAAGACTTAAAGAAATGCAGGTTGTGGGACCTCCTGTAGCAACTAAATGAAATTGTTTAAAATCAGGTATATTTAATGATAATTTCATATATAAATTTCACTCTTTTAGTACAAAATTCACACTTTACCTCCCACTTCTCCCTTTGGGAAAGTCATTCCTGTCAGGGAGGAGCTACTCTTAAGAATACTAAGCTTTAGCATATTAAGACAAACAATGACAGACTCTTCTCTAATTTTGTTTTGACAGAGGAGTACCCAGCTTTTGCCTTAAATTATTTACTGCATGACCCCAAAATAAAACCTGTAATATAGGGGAGTCAAAAAAAGGAAAAAAAAAAAAAGATGAAAAGCCCAGTTATTCACCCTTTGATCAGTACCATACATATACATAAAGGTAATGCCTAAAGGTAGCTCAAATTTAAAAAAAAAAGAAAAAACAACAACAACAAAAAACCCCACTGAAATAAGAAAAGAGAGAATACATAATAATCTAAGAATTGATAAGTAAGAATTATCTGCAGATTAACAGTTATGTCACAGGCAAGGTTTTATTTCCCATGCCTTTAAACTAAACTTATGAAAGGAAAAAAATACCTACTGGTGTCTGCCTGGCTGCCCACGCTGATGTATCTGTCATTCCCAGGAAGGGCTGTTTGGTAGTAAGTTGCCTCCTCTAGCTGGGGAACCTTGGCATTCTTCGCGGTGAGAAAAGCCACAGCCAACTCCAGATTACCATTGCTGTCCTTTAGGCATAAAAAAACAACAGGAAGTGAGAGTCCCCTCACCCTTTCTTTAATTTTTCTTAAAAGCAAAGGAAACGATCAGCAACTTCAAATCAATAGCCATTGTACTGTCAGGTAACATACTGACTCAAGACAACATTTTGCAAACTTGACATATTCTGCATATTTTGCAATTTTTAACCAAGATAAAACATCTTATAGAAAATTGTTTTGGTGGAGTTTCACTTATTTCAGGAAAGAAAAAAAAAAAAGTCTTGTAGTGTAGGTCAACCTCTCAACAAACATAACCAGCACATTCACTGGAGTCAGACAAATTCTTCTGAAAATATACAGTTTCATTTAAAAAAAAAAAAGATCCTGGCTTTTGAAAAGCAGTTGTGCACATGACTTAATGCTAACAACAACTACCTATTTTTGTGTAGATATATATTTTTGATTTAAATTACTAAATCCTCATTTACCATGTATAAATGGCTAAAAAGTTCTGCTTGAGGGAGACAAAGCATTTTTTAAATTTCTATATATATTTATTTATATGGAAACAGAATACAGAGAGATCTGCCATTTTTTATTTGCATCAAAGAACTCTTCTGTGCCGTGAAATAAATTACAACGGTTGAAAAAACATTGAAACAATACCAAATTAGCAAAGGCTGGCAAGTTCAAGCAGAGTTCTTCATTCTGCACAGTGAGCAAGACCTGTGCATCATAGGAAACAGCCACACCTTGACGAGAAAACACCACTTGGTTCCTCAGGAGCTGAGCATCTGCAGTAGCATCGATGCATCCCAAAATAATTCACACAAAGGTTGAAGGCAAGTCACAACATTCCTGTCTTTTCATTTTTGAACACTTAATTTTTAGGTCAGTACCAAAAGAGAACAAGATTCCTTGCGAAGCGAACAAGCCATCATTATTAGATTTTTTTTCCCCCTGCAATAAATTCAAGCTGGGAAGGGAAAAAGGAAGGAAGGGAAAGAAGGGAAGGAAGAGAAGGACAGGAGTAAGAAAGGGTGGGACTTATGGCTTTCACAGGCAGTTAAGATGCATTCAGGTTCATTCAGCTACAAGTCAGTTATCTTACCTTCAGTGCCTGTTGTAGTACCTGGATGTCATTGATACCGGTGATCTCCCTCAGCTGATTTAAAAATGTTTGCTGGTGCTAAAAAAAAAGAACAAACAGATAATCAAAATCAGATTAGAGCCAAATAACAGCAAAACCAGGTCTTAACAGAGTACACTCCTCCACAAACATTAAAGGCATCTCCATATGAGGTTTATGCACCACAAAGGGGTAGAAGCTTCATTACTCGAGTTTGTCTTAGTTTCTGCAATTTGGGCACTTTCTTGGGAATCATTAATTCCCAAATGTAACGATTTTGCATTTTGGTGGGTTTGCTTGGTTTTGGATTTTTTTAAACAAAAAGATGGGTAAGCTTATGCGTTTAAGCAGCCTATAAGCAACATGCGTTTAAGAAGCCTATATAAAGCCACAATTGGCCCTTCTAAACAAATAAAACTCCACAGCTTTGGTCTCCAGTGGCAGTAGTGGAAATAGCTGATAGAACAGCCACCAAAACCAACTTCTTTAACTCCCAGTTACTCTCAGCTCCATTATTTCCTTAATATAAATAATTCCTAGTCATTCCAACCGCAAAACTTGGAAATTCAACTTTGCTGATCACTGAGGTGTTTTAAGTGATATACTATAAAAACTCCAAACAAAACAAGTTTCTTGATACTGAAACAGAACTTTAGGAATCCATCCAAACTGCCTTTCTAGACCAGTTGAATCCAACTCTCCCAAATCACATAAGTCAGCACCCATGACTGAGTTTAAAGCAACATTTGGATTAGAAAAAGAACAAGAGGTTCTGGGTCTCTTAAACATTCACTCCATAAGAATTTTGAGGCTTGGTTTTGTTTTATTTAAATAAAAATCTGGTCCCACCCCTGTTTAGAGCCAACAGATGATTCACTCTGCTCATGCTCAGCTATCTCATCACAGAAGCAAAAAGCAGGCACTAAGCTGGAACAATCCTTGAACTCCTGTTAACCATTAAAAGCATCTTAACCATTAAAACCATGAAAACAAAGAGCACTGACCATTGCTCCATACTAACAAATTCAATTGTTCCTCTGGCAGATGGGAAATTAAGAAAAAATATTTGCAAATGTTTTTCTTTTTTATTCTTTGCTCACCACATCCTGAACTCAAAACAGTAATTTCATCTATGAAAGAGAAAATTTTTGTAAAGTACGGGGTTTTGTTTGCATGACAAAAAGCATATTTCCTATCAGGAACAGATAAACATTCTCCTGCTACTCTCCATATTCATTTTAAAAGAACAACTATAATTGTCTTGCAGCTACTTCTAAAACACTTTTTTTTAAAACTGAATTATCTGGAATCAAATATTCAAATACCCTTATTCTTCCCTTTGTACAGAGGAGGAAATTAAGATCTGCATGAATGCTGGATTCCCCAGTGAGAAATTAACCTGGCAGGCACCACTTCATGCCCTAATAAGTTGAAATAGAAGGCGTATAGTTCAGGATGTTTATGAATTACATACACAACCTTCCCTTCATTTATGATCCTAAGAGACACTGCTAACAATCCAATTTGCCTCTTTCTTTTTCCTTTTCCTTTTAAAAACCCTTCTGTTGGCATAAGAAAAGTGAAGTGATGCAGGAAAACAAACTCCCACCTTTATCCCCATCCCTCACCCTCTCGTTTGTTTACTCTGTGCATTTCATAGCACTGTACAAAGCCACGACTTCTTTCCCCTATAAAGTTGCTTTCCTGCCCCTAAGTCTGACAAGAATCAAAGAAATGAAATAGAGTATTCGGGAGAAGTAATTACAACAGCATTAAAATTGGCAGCAGCAATTCAAGGGCATGGTAATAAAGAGGATGTCTTTTTTTATTTGCCACCAACACTATGGTGAACAAAACAGAAAATAGTTTCACTGTAAATTATTATAACAACAAGTCATAACAGATTTCTATATCTTCCACAATATATACAACACTGGGAAAGGCTGATTGGAGGATATTCATCGTTCACAGAGACTGGGAAAAGACAGAAGAGACAGTTTACCAACAAACAATCTCTTAGCAGTTCAAAATATTGGCTGTTAATTTATGAGCACAGCTGTGACTTATAAACTTAGACATCTGTAGTTTCTATCCACATTTCAGCATTCTAGTGTAAAAGCTGTTTTTCAAGGCCCCCTTCCCATGGACATACACATTCAACAGATCAGAACTGTGCCCAAAGATGCTCCTTTCTCATCAGGAGATGATTTAAGTATCTAAGTATATTTTTTTTTTAAGGCCAAGAGTTTAAGGTACTCAGCTCCAGAATTTCTAGCTGGTAATTAAAAGAACAACACGGAGAATCCATAAGCACCACTGTTAGAAGTGATAGGAATTAAGAGGAAAATTGACAGTTCTCCTGAATACCTTAAATGGAGCTTTGGGGCATTTGTCTGGTTTAGACGTTACTGTTTCTTCAGCGAAATGTGGACAAGTTGCCACTAATTTCTAATTGACATTTCAAATCATGCAGAAGTTAAAGAATGGATACATTTCCTTTCTAGAAGGAGTGTAATTGAAATTATTTCCACCTGATCAACATGTTCTTTTAATACTTGCTAATAGATTAACAGATTTTCAGAAACAATTGTAAAACTGCATAAGGCAGCTAAAAACTCCGACTGGTGGCCTTCTCTTCCACAAATTCACCATCTGCCCTCATCCTCACAAATCTGATGTAACTGCATTCATTATCTTTACTGTGCACTGACCTTTTTTGCAACTGGATGTTTAACTTGTCATTATTCTCCCTCACTGTTAAAATGACAGTATGTTATCACCCATGAAACTGTATTAACACAAGTAATTCTATTTCTTTTCATTACAAGTGACAGGGCAGGCAACTATCAAATCTTCTCCTCATTCACTATCAGAGGATGAGATTCAATTTTCTTTTTGCTTTTCCTTTCACTTAAGACATTTATGAAACAATTGCAACCATATTCAGAGAACTTGTATTACTGAATTCCTGATGTGACTTCATTTAGTGTATCTGTACTGCTTTGCAAAGTCAAAATGGCTGAAGTTCATTTGTTTTGAATACTATTCCTTTAGCTCTGGTTATTGTGGCATACAGGAAACGTAAGTTACTATTACCCATGACTGAAGCTTAGTTGCTCAGTGCAACTGCTGAACAGTTAATTCTCTTCTGTATGATAGGAAATATTTAATACAATACTACAGACAGGCTTCTACATATGAAGCAAGCCACCTTCCTTACTCCTATTAATGCTCATTCTGATTACATTTACCCTAAAAGCTCAAGAAGCTTGGGCTAACATGAACTGAAGTGACTGTAGCATACAGACCCTCAAATATCTAAAAACACATAGATATATTAAACAATTATAATAATAATTCACTAGCAGGCTATAACCAAAAATACCAAAGGAGCTCACCCTCTGCTAAAACAAAGATAAAATGAAATAAAGAGGGCAGCAGACAAGTATTTACAGGTGTCTGAAGTACCTACACCAATGTATGCTCATGAAATCAGGTCAGCGAGGGAAGTTTCAGATCACAACTACTTGTTCTAACATAAAAAAGCTGCTGTATTTTTTCAGCACAGCTCTTTTCTGATTCCCTATTTTTTCCAACCTTGCCTTAGCAGAAGTTCAAATTCTGAATTATAACTCACTGTACTTTAATTCAGTTTAATAAGCAGCCTCTCTCTGTTCAAATGGAGATACAAACCAGATCATTCCAACAGAACCAGGCGTAAATACTGGTGCTAAAGAATCCACCTTCATTCTTTCAAATTTGCCTGTACCCACTTCTGTTTGCCATCCTATCCTCAAATTTACATGACTGATTCCATATCTTTTCTCTAGCAGAGATCCTCCAGTTTAGTGAGTCAAGACTCCAGTAATATCTGCAGTGGTAGGACATGTGTGCACACATGTCTCACACACACACATTCTCCATGGAGCCTGAACAGCATTGGACTCAACTCTGAAAAGCTCCCAGGACCTGATCTCTGACACCAGACTGTGCTGGTACAGCTGCTGCAGGGTACCCCAAGTCCTTGGCCACACAAAGGAGATGGTTCATTGATGCTATGGCTGCCCTGGGATCCAGCTGTTCACACCCCCCAGTCCCACCACATCACGCAGCAGTCTGTTCCCTGGGGCTTTCATGCACAAGCTATTCCCAGCCTTTCCCTTTTCTCTGGCTCCCTGAGGTATGCACTACGTATCTTCAGGCTTTCAGCTCTTGGAAGACTTTAACTAACAGGAAATTCTCCCATTTTCCTGGATGGAAGCCAAATTTGTGTATTAGGAATGCATGCCCTTATTTCCAAGTCTCTCCTTTTTCAGCCATCCCTCCCTTGGATGGAAATGCTCTCAGGAAATGCCCAATTAAGATTATCTGGTTTATAACCTCACACAATAGCATATTCAGTAGCTGTGCCAGCACCAGTGAAGCAGAAAAGGATCTGCACTACTATCAGCTTAGGGAGATACTGTGCCCAAATTAGTTCCACGACAGTACTGTAAACTCTGATAATTTCCTACAATCAAAGCAAAAGCTAAATTACACAAATGCTTTTTTTGAACAAGGCAAATCTCATAAACTGACTAATACTGAATTACAGTGAAGATAAGTTTGAGGGGCAAGTTAGCCACCTTTTGATCTGTTTATTTTCTCCTCTCTGTAGCTTCTGAAGAGGCACATGTAAACTTTGGCTTTATTCATGGCAACATCCAAATATTTGCATTTGCAACACAAGCACTTACAAACTCAGAAGATAAAACAACCCTTTTCTATTTCCAAGCACAGATAAAGTTCTAAGTTCAGGAATGAATGAGATGATCCAACCATTGGCAGGAGAAAACAGGATCTATGGCCTTGCTACACAGTTCACATTTCAATAGTACATAATGAAAACACACTAGGGGCACCAAACTGATTAGAAGTGTGGAACACTTCTTCTATGGGGAAAGGCTGAGAGAATTGGGATTGTTCAGCCTCGAACAGAAATGGCTTAGGGGTGACTTGCAGCCTTCCACCACATGACAGGAGTCTACAAGAAAAATGGAGAGAGATTATTTACAAGGGCCTGGAGTGACAGGACAAGGGGCAATGGCTTCAAACTGACAGAGAGTACATTTAGATTGTATATCAGAAAAAAAATTCTTTACTGGGAGGGTGGTGAGGCACTGGAACAGGTTGCCCTGGGAGGTTGTGGGTGTCCCATCCCCAGAAGTGTTCAAGGCCACACTGCTGGATGGGGCTCTGCACACCCTGGTCTAGAGTAAGGTGTCGCTGCCCATGGCAGGGAGGTTGGAACCAGATGATCTTTAAGGTGCCTTCCAACCCCAGCCATGATTCTGATTCCTGAGAGTCCATACTTTTATTAGAGACAAAAAGAAACAAAAGAGGAAAATGCAAATGCTGAGAATGGCATCTTGACTCAGGCCCTCCACACAAATCCCACTTTCTTTACTTTCTAGTGCAACACTGATTTATAAGACCTATTAATTGGAGGAAAACTCAAATGACATTGCACAAATATTTTATATTAAAGACAATCCTAATGAAGCCTGAGCTGCAGAGGACCTGCTAATGGCATTGCTTGCAGACAAGTAGCTAATAAGCTGGTTTCCTTATATGATGCTGTTGTAATGAGAAGAACACTGAGAGCTTAGAGGAATGTAATCCACTATAAACAGGCTTTAAGTTTCTGCTACAAACAAACAAACAGAAATAGTTTAGCATACAAAGGACAAGCATACTAAAGACCCTCAATTACTACTGTGAATATAATTTTCTGCCAGATTAATCATATCTCCCAGGAATAGTTAAAAGGTCCACAGACACTGCTGTACATTACAGCTTCCAGCAACACAGATACATGAACCACTTTCTAAATACGCTGTTGGTCAAGTTCCAGATAAGCAAATAAAAACTAACTCCTTCCTTGATAATACTGAGTTGAAACACAGGAAAAATGTGCAGTCAGCTCCAGAAGGCTTTGCTTTTCCCAGCTCTGTCCTCAAGATTTTTCTCCATGTATGTGCAGAAAAAATGTATTTCTAAAAATATATAAATTAGAACATGGTTATATGTACACATATATTTTTTAAAGCACTGTTTTGCTAATGCAAAGACCAAGTTAAATCTCTGCACCAGCTCTAAGGTGTTCCTTAAAGCACAACAGAATTAGGTTCCCTTGCCCAGCATCTGCTAACTGGGCTTCCTTTTGTTCAGGTATGAAAAGAGAAACCTCATACATGACATTGTATCCTCTAAGAAAGTAGGTAAAGATATATTTTTATACACACACTAATGCAAAATGCACCTCAGCTTTGGTTCAGACAAAAATCACCTGTGGAGAGCAAAGGATATGCACAAAGGCAGCAGATTTTCAGTCTGGGACTGCTCTGCACAGACTGCCAAAATCTGACAATTACAGCAGCAGCTTGTACAAAGTGCAACTGGACTGAGAGCAAAAACTTACTTCAAGGAGCAAAAGGACACAGTGTATGGCAGGAACTTTCAGCCAACCACAGCCTAGCCCAAATAAAACTTTAGGGGGGAAAAGGCTTGAGTGCACTACTTAGGTGTGGACACTCATCTCTCAAAAATTAAATGAAGGATTCTACTTAATCATAGCTTTATGTAACCTATATTGATCCTAGACAACACACAGAATACCCTAACCAGATTTCCATGCTTTAACGAGTGACTTTTCAATGAATTTCAATGTTTGATATTAAGGTTTCTACACAACATGAGATCATGCATTCATATAAACACTCACAATTCTGAGCCTCATATGTGGCCAAAAAAAAAAAATCTTTTTCACTCTCAGCATATATGTTAGACTTTATTCAAGCTAATAGATAAAGATTTTGAAATAAGATTTTAAGGAGAGGCTTGAGGAGTTTGGTTTGTATTGTCTCACACTAAATATAAGGCAAACCCACCTCAGACAGTTATTTACATAAAACCACACAGAAGTTATGAGCCAAATCATCACCTGCATGGGGAATACTCTTGCAATGAGCAGAAAAACCACCTGCACAGTTCACAGGGGGAAACTTTAAAATTAGTCTATGAACTGATTTATGAACACTTGCTTGAGTCTGTGTTTCTAGTTGTCACTGACAGCTAGTCCTAAATGAGGCTGTGACAGGATGATAATCAAGAAAGGATAGCAACCTTAATACTTACTGAAAAAAAAGGTGTCAGAAATGTAAAATTACTAAGCATTTTGAGGTCTTTGTGTTTTAAACCATCATGATATCTTCATACCCTGCTCAGCATAACAGTGAGCTTCCCAACAGTAATGACAGCAGCTCTGAAATTAATTAACTACACTAAAACCAATGAGATCTTCAGTTTCACTTAACTAGACACAAGTTATACTTCAGGTTGTATTCACTGGAACCACAGGGAAATCTGCTTCACAAAAGTTGTTTTGATTCTTACGTACTCCAGTAACTGTGACAGTAATTAGCAAAAATCTCGGCTCCAGTTCAAGTCTGTTGGGTAATTAGTTACTGGTAGCAGCGGGAACGGTCTTTCAAAGCATCAGCACATATTATCTGTAAACTACAGATAAAATTCAGGAGGATTCCTTCAAGAGCCCACCCATGGACAACAGCTGGGCAGTGCCACGGTACCAGTGGTTCACAGCCCATCCCACCTCAACACCAAGGGACCCGCCAAAAACATGCACAAGCCATGGCAAACTAAAGCCAGTGGGGTCAGTCAGAGGCAACGGTATACAGATAGAAAGGAGGAGGAGGCTGGAGGATGACAGATACACAGCAAGCTGTGTGTACATAAATACACTAACACAGAACCACAGGGGCAGAGGTTGGAAGGGGCTTCTGGAGATCATCAACATCCTGCTGAAGCAGGATACACAGACACACATATGAGGAAAGGCTGAGAGAAACGGGGCTATTCAGGCTGAAAAAGGGAAGACTGTGAGATGACCTAATTGTAGCCTTCCAGTACCTGAAGGGTGCCTACAGGAAAGATGGAGAGAGACTATTTACAAGGGCCCAGAGTGACAGGACAAGGGGACATGGCATCAAACTGAGAGTAGGTTTAGATTTATATTAGGAAGAAATTATTTACTGTCAGGGCAGTGAGGCACTGGCACAGGTTGCCCAGAGAAGCTGTGGATGTCCCATCCCTGGGACTGTTCAAGACCAGGCTGGATGGAGCTCTGAGAAACCTGTTCTAGTGGAAGGTCTCCCTGCCCATGGCAGGGGATTGGAACAAAATGAGCTTTGAGGTCCCTTCCAACCTAGATCATTCTATGATTCTATGATATTTTTCCAATCCCTCCTGGCTACTTTCTGTTCTAAAAGTTTATTTTCTAATTTTTTTCTTCTGTTCAGATATTTACCATCATGCATAAACATCCGATTTTACAGTGTCTGACCAGTTAGCACCACCAAGACTTAAGCTTTCTCCTCACAGGAATGACTATTGCCTAGGCTACAATTCTACTGCAGCCACTATTAAAAATATTCAGTCTTGTCTTTCTGGTCTAAAACAACACTGCCATGAGATCCACATTTTCACACTTTGAGCTATTTTCCTTTGCATCCCAATCACAGTTTAACCCATCACACCAAATACAAGCTATTCTGGCTCACGGTTGATGCTCTTCACAGTCCTTTCACAGGCCTAACTCTCAAGCGGAAAAGGCAGTCCCACTAGCCCATTTAAACATTCAGCACGTTTATAGGGCTGTTTTTCTCCACACAGACATCATGATAGCCTCACCCTGCTCTGCACAATACAGAAGAGCTCCCAAGGAAACACCAAGCTAGCCCCATTCATTCCCCTCACTCTGCCATTATGATAACAAGGGCTACTATTCTAGAAGCAAACAAACCAACGCTGGAAATCCCAAGTGTCCTCAGATGAGTGGGACCCCAGGCTCTGCAATACTTACAAACAATAACACTCACAGGGACTGTCAGACCACAAGCTGCTTCTGAGGAGTCAGCTGTTCTTCCCAGGCTGTAGCTCCTGCCAGTGCTGGCCAGCCCAGGCTGGTGTTGCCAGATGCCACTCGTCCCTAGGAGCCAGCACCACCTCTGGCAAGCCAGGCCAGGCTCTCAATAAACCATCAGAGTCATTCCCTGCATACACTGATTTCCTGCCAACTTAGTAAGAGCCAGGGGTGGGACAAGGGAGGGGATAAGACAAAGACTGCCCCAATTTCTACTGGGTTCAACTGTTGTGGAGCAGCAGCCTTAAAAGAATGAGTTGTTTCTCTGCCATTATTTTAATCCTTCTTTCATCTAGTGAGAGAAACTGATGGAGGAAAAAAGCCTCCTGCAGTCCCCATCCTACTTAGACACTATAGCAGAAAATCTACACCAATGGGAGATAAATTAAAAATCTCACAGTGACAGAGATGTGGTGCTCCTGGTGTACACTTCTCACAAACGAACATGCACAATCAGACCCGCTCCTGCATGGGATGAAATGCCATACACTGTTCTCCACTCCCTGCGTTAGGTGTGCACATCCAGAAGGATTTCATTTACTGCAGCTGTTAATGGCACAAAGATCAAAGCTTCACTTCACCTCAAACAACTCTGCTACATGCCCTAGGTAAGTGATACCAGGAAGATTTCACAATTTTTCCACAAAAAATTCAGCATAGTACAGCAGAGAAATTGTAAATAAAATTTAAATTGCACTTTTTCACAGACAGGTCTGCATTACAAAGAGTCCACTGTATTCAATAGAAGGAACACGTTTGGGGAAAGAGCTCAGCTGTCTGTTTTGAATAGGAAGGGAAAAACAAAACAACCGAACTTAACAGAAAGCCTTTCAATAAAGGCTCTTCCATTTAGTCCAATTAAAAAAAAATTAGTAACATGATTTCCTACAGAAACAGGCCTTGTAATCACAGAGTGGGCACGTACCCAGGCACGTCTGCCCTCCTGCCTCTTGAAAGCAGCAGCTCAAGGCTACCTCCAGCAGCTTGGCCTGGCCCAGGGATACCCAAAAGCCTCAGCATCACCCCCAGCCTTCCTAGCACCTTGGCCAGCCAGCATGCAGCTCCTGATCACACTGCCTGCTCTTGCCCACATCTTGGGCCACAAGAAGTTAGAGGAGACAACACAGAGGGCTTGGGAAGAAGAACGGGGGGAAGCACCTCCACTCCACTGCAGTGAGGTCTGCCAGAGGTGAACTCATCCCACAGCTTCAGCTGGTCACTTCCTCCCCAACTGTTGGTGCATTATAAGACAAATTACATCAGGAAAGTCACACAGCGCTATTTGCAGCACTCAGTAAAATGATTTGATAGCTTATCCTGCCCTCCTCTAATCATCTAAAAAGAAATTGTGTGAAGAGACATGTTTTTAGCCTGGGGAGGGGCACGTGGGCACGGACAGACACAGGCACAACTCTGGACAAGAACGAGCCTATAGATAACATTAAGCCACATAAAATCTGGGGCAGTGTTTAACAGGTCACCTGGAAGGTGACAGGCTTCTGACAGCAGTTCCAGCTTCTGGGGCGAGACAGCCTTTCCTGGGTCAAGCACCAGGAAGGCGCTGGCACATGCTGTGTCCCTGCAGAAAGGCCCCTGCCACACCACAGCCTGTGAAGGGCAGCCAGCAGCTTTCACTTGCACCAGCTAGTAACCTCCATGGATGCAGGTGATGTTAGAATTGAAATGAATCTCAAACACAGCAGAGACACTACAGTGTTCAAAGATGTGGTGAGATCTGTACCAGGGATCAGTATGTAATTTTACTACCTCACAATTAAAGAAACAGTAAATTCAGCATTGCACTCCACAGAGGTCAACTGAAATTTTCTAGGCCATTTTCTTTCATGGAGAACCAAAAAAAAGATATTGTTTAAAGTTTTGAGTGGGCTTTTTAATGGACATTATATTGAAACACACATTTGCCTCACCTCCCACAGAAAGTTGAAAGTGCTGTATTCTAATACATTTGGACATGGTCTCAAGAAATCTACAACAACTTTGGTTTGTTAGCACTATTCACTGTAATTTAGCCCTGTCAGTTTTCCCTGTGGCAGTGGTGTCGTAACAGTATCACCAAGAACGACCTTCTGCCATCATCACACACCTACCTGAAGCTTCAGAAGCTGACTTGAATATAAGAGGTACAAAATACTCCTCTAACAAGTTCACATTTTTGGGAAATTATTTAAAACAAAAATTTAAATTCTGTGCTGCCTTCTTAGCAGCAACATTATGCCAACATATTCTCCATCAAACAACAGAGGTTATAAACTCTGATAGTAAAATCCTCACTCCTTTGCAATTCAGTTAGGTCACAAAGCACTCAGTACCTTCCCTGGCCTCTAACTCAGCAGAGCCTGTGCATTGCACACACCCTCCACTCAGCACTAGCAGCGGGTGGCACATTTACCAGTCACCTTAAAATCAGCCCCAGAAAAAGCTTCAAAACAACTCGGCAACTTTGCAAGAGCTGGAACTGGTGATAACCATTAATAAATCCAGAGCTTACCCTGTAGACCAGCAGACTGTACCCAAACAGGCAGCCCAGGCAGCTTCAGGGGAGGGGACAATTGTGGTCCAGACAGGGCTGTCACAAGAGACGTTCTGTGGCTTTCAGCACTAAGTCCCATAAAACACGTGCAAGACCAGAGAGAACTCTTAAAAGTTGCCAGTAAGCTGTTGGTTATTTTTCAATTTCTAAACAAGTAATGGGATACAGACAGAGAAGACTTAATTCTAGTACCTCATAAAAAAGAAGTTGTAAGTTTAGATGTCAGAATTAAATAAAACTTGCCAATTACTACCACCAAATAATTAAAATAGTCTAAAGTAAGAAAACTGCACAGTAGTGGGAAGGTCTCTAAACAAAAAAAAAAAGTCCTCAAACAGGTGGGAAATTACATAAGAGATACAAGCAGAATTTGAAGAGAGGTACCTGACAGATGGGAAAATAAGTAATACCAAGAAGGGAAATCCCTGTGCAAGCCATCTGTAAAGCTATTTAGCTTAAAAATAAAATCATATTTACAAGCTTAAAAATGTTCTCATGTATTTTCTCATGATTCTATATTATAACAAAGCAAAAGTTAAAATATGCAAAGTATAGGAACGCTTTCTTAGTCATAACCTAAGGCTTCTGGGATACAACATAGTATTCAGTCCTCTAACCTCTATGCAGTGCAAAGCGTTAGGGGAAAAAAAAGTACTCTTCCAACAACTGTGGTCCCAGGAAAAATTTCTGTTTCAAAGTAACTAACTTTCAGAAAATAAAATGAAACCAAAAGCAAAAGGGAAGTGGCGTAGGAGTCTGTTCCTGCCATCTCCTCTTCTGAAAAGAATGAAGAACGTCATGTGCCAACGCACACCTGGCCTTTTCCAGATACTTTAAAGCACTGTCACAGCACACACCTGAACGTAAATGAATACTGTTTTCAACTTCCATGTGACGCTCTCCTTTTTTTTTTTCTGGCTTAATCCCAGTAAAAACACAGCTAAATTCAACTTTTCAAAGTGGCTTTATGTTTTAATGGAAATTAGATTGAAAATCAGAAAGTGTCATTTTTGGTTTGAGAATAGGAATAGAAATTTCAATAACAGATATCTGACTTTCTTTGGAGTTAAGAGCTGTAAGAAGGACAGTTATCACATAAACCATGTGTGACCTCAAGCCTACCATTTACTATTCAACAAAAGTAAAAACTGGCATGAAATACAGCTGCATAAATCACAATCCAAAAGTTTTACACCTCAGACTCTCATGTCAAGTGAACATCCTCTTCTAAAGGGACCTCTCTGGATTTTGGGGTACAACACCAATGAAATGATGGCAATTGGCAGGACAAAGCCACAGGGGGATAGAATGCCATTATATCACATGCATTCATTGCCACAAATTCTGTGTATAGTAAGATACAAGGGTCAATTAGATTTAAATAGCTCCAGATCATGCCTTGAAAACACTAATGCCTCTCTGACAAGCTTTTATTTAATATGTTGTTCTGTCTACCTCTGCTTACTGTAAAGCTGAAAATATGCTTTCACCTGATGGCTAAAAAAGCTTTAGTCAAGGATATTTTAAGCACAACCTGCATTTTCTTGGCACCTAAACTTTGATAAGCTTGACTGTTGCCAATTAGTTGATAACAGAAACATTTTAAAATAAATACTGTGCAGACTGCAATTTTTTCAGCAAGAATCCACCAGGTAAAATAATTCAGAAACCAGCGATAAACAAAAGCATCAAGTCAAAGCTGTGCATCTCAGAATAAACCTTGTTAGAATTTGCATACCAATATTTCTGATGCCCTTAAAAAAGTGTTTTACATACACAAATCTGTGTCAGGTGATGTTTTCAAAGTTAACCTAGCTGCACTCCAGCCTTCAAGCTGTTCCACATCACATGTCCTTTGGATTCCACCTCTCTAACACCCTGAAAAGGACAGATACCTCAAAACTGTGGACACTCTGGTGCTACTGCTGTCCCTGTTGAAGTCCCATCACCAGCTAACACCAGATTTCAGGGAAACTCTCACGCTGATGGTTTTCAACACTCTCCTGAATTTCATTCTTTATGGCAAAGAAAAGCTAATGACATTTACAAAACAATGAAAACTACAAAACCCAACTGAAAAACAAAAAACAGTGCCTTCTTAAATTGCAAGAGTCTAGTCTGAATAGATTATTTTCATTGTGATTTTCAAATGCTTAGAAGGAATGATGCTACTAAATACATGCGAAAACCACTCTGTAATTAAACAGAGAAGAAATCAGAAAGCCTGTCACCAACAAGTGAAGTCATCACAGTGTCCAGCTCATGACATTTTGTGTCAATCTGTCCTTTACACTATCTTAGGACACAGTTTTTCCTTCACAGAATTTCACAGCAACCTCAACATTTTGAGTCAATGTTGCGTAACATTTCATTCACATTAAAGCCCAAACCCACATATTCTGCAAAACACCCACAGGAAAACTACTGTGTAGTTCAGTATGCTAAAATCACCCCTCTACCAGAACATAGAGCCCTGTGAGTGTCAGCAGGGGTCAGCACACCCCCACAGCCACTCCAGAACACAGACTGGTGTACTCGCCTCAAATATTGAGGCAGGGAGGTGTAACCTCTGCAGCCAAGCGATACTTTATTCACTTCTGAAAAATGGGGTGCACAAAGGTGGTATGGACAAGATCATTCAAAAAGAAGTTTCATGAAAATTTTCCACTAGTGGTCTGTAGAGCTCTTAGTCAATTATCAGTTTTGAAGTCCTACAGAAATCTAGCAATAAAAAAATGTAAACCCTGCAATACAATGAGAGAGAGCAAACTGCAATGCTGGAAGAAAGCAACATTTTAGATGGTCACCACAGCACACACTACAGCTGCTCTCCATTTTTGCCTGCAAGCTTGGCTGAGGTGTGCAGGCACAATACAGCTTATGATAACATCTATATTCAGCACAGTATTAATGTAAAGTAACATGGAAAAATATGACACATGCTTTTCAGAACACACTGTGTTGCCAAAGTAAGAGTTACAAGTGTACACAAAAAACAGCAAGAGATGGCATTCGTCAATCTGAGGAAACAGGAAAAAGTACTTCCTTTTTCTTGGCACGAAGCCTGAGTTTGTACCTTTACTTGGCACAAAGCCTGAGTTTGTACTATCATGCAAGGTATGCTCTGCAGGAAGGCATCTCACCACCTCATCTTTCCTTCAGCCCCACAGCTTTAGCATTCTCTCCCTTTTTTAAATAATAAAAAAGATGAGCTTATAGAAAGCTTTCAACTTGCATGACTTTGCACACAACTAACTCCTGTGATTCACAGTATCAGCTTTTCCCTATTAATTATGTTTGACCACCCATTAACCAGAACATTGGATATATCACAGTCCCAAAGGGAACGGAGGGAGCTTTCATCCCATGTATCACACACTCAGCTCCCTGGCAGAAGTCACACATAAGTGACATTAGATTCACTTGACTACTGAAACTGAACCCATTTTCACTCCATTCTAATATTTTGACTCTTGGCAGATGTTGACTTCTTTAACACTACCCCAACTGATAAAGTGTAATCATCAGCTAACAAAAGCTATCCCTATTTTATAGTATGAAAAAAAAGACTGAACCTTACCCTGAATTCATAAAACCCTTTTGAAATACATTTTCACAACAGCCTCTCCTTCATTACTAACCTAATACTCTAACTTGTGATTTGAATCGTGATGCTACACTGCTACCCCAGGCACAAGTCAACAGGCCCCTGCTGAGAATCTGAATTCTTTCAATTTAAAGGTGTCCATTTGCTGACTGAAAACCATCACATTGGTAACTTAGTCACCAGGGTTTGATGGGCAAGTTTAATAACAAGGCCTTTTAAAAAAACGCCAAGCAAACAAAGAAGCAAAAAAAAAATCATCAAAACAAACAAAAAAGCACCAAAAAAACCTACACACACACAACCCTTCACTGTGACTCAAGGCAACCTTCACCCACTTTAAAATAATCACAGTGGTTATCACAAGAGAACTAGAAAGTGAAAGTCATCAGGATACTTTCATTTTCAAGAAAATCTGCTCTCACACCTGTGGCTTTTCTACTTAGAGAAAGCAGAAAAGACTTCTCTCTCTCAGTCAGGTCCCAGCAACTCACACACACATCCCCCTCAGATTTTTAAGAGTTCTGTTCCATAACAAGAGCAGAAAATCAATTTAAAAAAAAAAAAAACACAACCAATTAAACAAAATCAAAAATTCAAGCCTTTAAAGAAATTTATTCCTACAGGAAAACATGTAAGGGAAGACTCAGCTCTTAAGCTTTTTGTTTACTTTTTATTCTACGGAATAGCCAGAAACAGAACAGAAATTCCATCTTTTGTTCTACCTTCCATTCCCCTTCAGTTACCCAAGTGCATGGACACCAGCTGAACTCACAGAATTAAGGAGATGCCAACCACAACGTATCTTATTAGGCACAAGAGTGTAGGAAAGGCAACTGTTCCATTATCCTTCTACTTATCTTTATGAAGCACTTTTTAAAATATGAAATACTTTTCTATTTTAAGACATCTTTCAGACAAATTATTTCAGTCAAATTCTAATGATAGTACTACAATCGTAAACTCCTGCAAACACAATTGAAATCATTACTGAATTTCTGTGAAAGGTTTTCTGAAAGCAAAAAGTTTTAAACTGCTGTTAAAGGTTTCATAAAGGTGCTGATTCATATTATATTATACCAATAAACACAACCCTCCAAGATGCAGCACGCTTACATAAATACTAAACAAAAAAAAGACAAAAAAGCCCCAAAACTAACCACACACACCTCCACCCACTCCCACCAAAATCCATCAGAACAGTCACAAAACCAGAAGGCATTCAGCAGACCAGTTTGACAAGGGCTTTCAAAATTACTTTCAATCACTGGCCTTTGCACCTTGCTCTAGCTTTTAGAAATACCAACAGGAATCTGTGTCAAAGGTGTAACTACAAGTAATATAAAGTTTTTTGATATGAACTTCTTAAATACAGAACAAGACTTGTATATTTAACAGCATAACTCCACAGTACTTCAAGTAATCTTTGCAAATTGCTTAGTAGTTGGTGCAAACACTTTCAGTAAACCAGTGCTGTTATTCTGCTCATCCTGGACAAAGAGGTACTAAAGCTCTGGGTACCTCCACTGGCAGCTGTAACCCCCATATTCAAGCCCTCCAAGCCTGCCTGTCACACAGTCCAAACACAGACAGCTCCCCATTCATGGGGAGATGCAGAAACCATCCTCATTCCATGACCCAGGGGCCATTTCTCAGGTACAGAGGGACACCTGCACATTGGTCACAAGCAAGAGTGGCTCTGGCCTCGTGATGAGAGAGGGAGCCTGCAGCCTCTTGGATCCACACCAGGCAACCATGAACTCAACTCTCAAAAGCAGAGATTTTAAAGGTTTGGATTTTAAAACCTTGGAAGGTTGCCACCTATTAAGATGGAAAAAAAAAAAAAAGAGTACACAGCTCCCAAGATACCTTCTTTGTGTACCAGGTGCTCAGTAGATACTTTGCAATCACTTCCTGCCATTCAGGACTGCAACATACCAATTGGCGGAGACAGATGACTCTATTATCCTGTGCATGAAGCAGCTATTGCTTTTAGGGAAAAAAAATACTCAGTGCCATATTATTAGCTAAATCTTTAAATAATAAGTACATCAAAACCATGGGACAAGCACAGCAGAAGCACACATGAGCTAGCACAATTTCCACCTTTTTACCCCAAAAAACAGCAACAGAGAAGAATTTATTATCAGACCTTGCTTTAAGCCAGGCATTATTTCAAGTGGTAAATATCCTTAAAAGTTTGTGCTTCTTTTAGAAAAAGAAAAATGAGCTGAGCTGACACAGCTCTATTCTACTATGATTCTACTATTCCTGAGATTACACAGCCAGTGCACTGCTGAATCACAGGTCTGAAATAACAGTGGGTGTGGGAAACCAAAGGACAGATAAAACAGCCTTTAAATCCATGTATCAACCAAATGTCAGGCTCTCTCCAGAAGCAGTAGAACTAGATAACACACATAGCTGAGAGGCCAGCTAAGTGCCACCAATTAAAACCTGGCTTCTTCAATCTGCTGCTCTGAGATGACCATCACAGTAATTATCAGAGCTGAGACAATGCTGAAACATTTAACCTCCCCACATCACAACTTCCAGTTACCAGAAAAATCACCATTCACCCAGCCCCTGAACTCGCTGTGTGGGGGACACTGGCCAAGGGAAGGGTCTGCACTGCACCAGGGGCAGCCTGGGAAGACGTTCCTCCAGGAGGAAAATTGATGTACGCAGGCACCAGCCATGCAGGGCTGCCTGGAGTACGGAAATCCTGCAACACACGTGCCTTAGCTCCTCAGCAGCAAAATGCCTGACAAATAAAAAAAGGATTGGACGGGACAGAAATACAGATTGGACAAAACAAGAATCTACTTTTTTTTATCTTCTTGTGTTGTTTACCTTTATTCACATGCTTTAGTCAGACTGTGAACATTACCTATAACCTTCAGACACTGAACAATGTCAGAGAAGCACACGAGGCCCATGAGCAACAAGAATAATTTGATTAATTATTTGCTTCAGGACATAAATTACAAGTTTTAACTAAGGGTCAAGATGACCAGTAGAGATGAAAGAAAAAACTTCTTTTGACCTGACGCAGCTGCTTTAACTACACAATAAACTAAAGATAGCTTCAGTGGGAAACGGGCTGTTTGTAGTTAGAACATTTATTAATACAAACCTACATCTCCAAGTGCTGCTGAAGTTTGACACACGCTTCCTGTATGACAGTAAGAAAACATCTGATGAACAATGTTGGGAACCACGGCTCCAAATGAGATATGCTGATGACTCAGGCGTCTCTTGTAAACCCAATATATTTCTGCTTGTTTGTGGTTTCTTCACACTAACATAAAACAATTGTAACAAACTTTGAGGTCTCCAGAAAAAACTCCCTTACTTGTGGAGATTGGGTTTTTCCTCTTTCAAGGGAAAACAATTAAGTTAGTGCTACGGTAGCCTCTCCACCTTTCATCCATCCATCAGCCCACTGCACCTTCACCATTTGCCTCCTTACATGCAAATACCTGATAAATGGTAAAGTTTGTCATCCAATTACACAGTCATTAGTCTCACTAATGATAAGATACTCACTTTGGAGTCAAATAAAGCTTTTTTTACGAAGTACTTCAAGATTTGCCTTTCCCTCATTCCCTAAATGCATGCAATTAGGGATAAAACAGGTAAAAAGCAATTTTATTGCTTTTATTTATCATGCAATTTATCATGCCCCTGCTATGAAAAATCCTTGGTATTTTATTCAGTTTCTCTAGACACATAAAAAAGTGACCATCACCCACAGATGCTGATCACAACTTCAAAATTATTGCTAGCTTTATTTTTCCTGCAGCATGGATTACCTGGCATATACCACAATCAATCTTCAACATCCTTTTGGGCTTATCCTCTATTTGAAGCTCAAGTGAATCTGAACTACTGACCCACAAGCAGTCGTTTAGCTGAAAACTAAGGATCCTTCTAGTTTAGCTGAAAAGTAACATTTCTCCTTCACGATTATTGTCAGCAAGCACAAATAGGCAGCACTGATCAGGGTCCAGAAAGTACTATGTAACAAGAGCATCTGATGTGACAATTACGATGTATGAAATAAACAAGAGGTTTTGTAAAAGATAAACTTGCTAACACAAAGTTGTCAGATGCACAGCAGCAACATTAGTTTTCAAACACAGCAGGCACATGTAGCAGCAAATCTGCTACATTAACCTGTGAGCACACCCCAACTGAAAACACTGAAAGTAACAAAATCAGTCCGTTCAGCCCTTGCCTTCCTGCTGGAGCAACCAAAATCACTGCTAACTACTTCCAACTATGAGAGCAGTCCTCGGCCAGACACGCCCTCCCTCCAAAAAGGCTTCTTAAATGCGAGATGTACCCCTTTAACCAATTATATACCCTAATCAGCACATTCCCACTGTCCACTCTTACGGCTGCAACCATTTAACTTCCACACCGACTATACCAAAGCACATATACCTTTATCCTCTTACGAAGGCAGCACATGCCATTAAAACATTAATAAAAATCAGGGAAGAGGCAACAGTCATACCACTAACCAGAAGAGTTGTATTAACCTACAAGTTACCTTTAAAACATATTATTTTAAAAGCATTGCAATTTAATTTTAGACATTTCACTTGACAGTTCAGTTCAAGCGAAGGAAAGCTTTAGAAGGTATCCTTTTCTTTCTCTTCTTTTGACAGAGAAACATTCTCCGTCGAGTCCTGGCGCACAGTAAAAGACTGGTGAGCGCCGTCATTCCCTTAACCCCGTTCCATGATGCACGTTAACACGAGTCCCTAAACCCGGCACTTTTTCACTCCAGCAGGAGCGCGTCACTCGCTGGAAATAGCGTTCACCTTTGGCAGGCGCGGATGCCGGCGCTGCAGGGTCACGCCGGGCATGTGCAGCATCTCCCCCCGGGCCCACGGAAGGCTCGGCCGGGACCCCGCGCTCCTCCTGCCCAGCCCCGGTCCCGCCGCTCTGCCCGGCAGCCTGCGAGCGCAACAGGCCGGCTCGGGGCCGCGGGGAGCGCGCCGGGGCTCCCCCGAGGGCAGTGCCAAACCCGGGGCCGGGATGACCCGGGGCCGGGCCGGCAGCGGCTCCCGCTGCGGCTCCG